>JBCJKH010071473.1:0-14579 GCA_039877255.1 Loriculus beryllinus
GTCATCGGCAAACTTGCTGAGGGCGCACTCAATCTCACTGTCCATGTCAGCAACAAAGATGTTGAACAAGACCGGTCACAACACCGATCCCTGACAGACACCACTTGTTACTGGCCTCCAGCCGGACATTCAGCCAAAATTTAATCTAGTATCCAGCAAAACATCACTAATTACTTTCATAAATTCCTAACATCCTGTGAGAGATCTTTTCCCTCCAAGCCACAAAACAGAATTTTCAAAAACCTTCCCCATCAAAGTAAGTGCACTGAATTTCACTCTATAGTGCTTTTAGTTGTAAGAAACGATCATTTTTGGTTTACATCTTATTGCTTCTCACTGTTTTTGTAATTTTAAAGAATACTACAATATCATATGTAGACTTTTGGGGCAGCAAGGAAGATTATGACATGAATTTCAATTAAGTAACTGGTGTGCTCTGTAACAGTGATATGACGAGAAGAGAGGAATTGGTACACTGGATCACACACTGGGTGATAGACCCATACGGGTCTATCTTGCTAACTATCAATTGCTTCAAGGGAAAATCGTAAGAAATTCTGCAGAAGGCATTTACAGCTAAATTTCCCAATGGAGAGCCTTTTTACTTAACAGCTGGAATATTAGTGTGAGGATCCATTTATTTCCTAATCTTTCAAGGTATTTTTATTATTTGCACATAGATACATAGTTTTATACCACAAATCGAAAACCTCTAGGAAATCTTACTGCATTCTTTTCCAGTGGGCCAGTCAACAAGGTAGCTGTAATAATATTTGTCCTCAAAGTACAGCATTCATACTACATACTCCCACTACATCACACACACAAAACATATGAATGAAAATGTCTAGTCTACAGTCATTCTATAGCTATTATGTTATACATGTTTATTATGTCCTTACTGATTTTCTCTCTCGCATAAACAGTTTGAGTCTTTTCAGTCTCTCCTCTTATAGAAAAGTTGTCTCTAGTACTAGTGACAGCATTTGCACTGCTAAAGTCTAGATTGAACAGTAATAACAGTGTGGTGCAATTTTAATGGATGATGCACCTCTGATGCACCTCTGCTTCATGGAGCCCTCTTCCCCTGCTTTTGCAGTTTGCATTTATTTTCCTGTTTGTTTAAATCAGACATAAAATCAAGTCCCACATGACACAAGAATTCTACAAGAATATTGCAGAATACCTTCATAAGTAATTCCTTTTATTGATTTAAACCCTTAAGGTCTATTTAATGGGTTTCAAAAGAACTAAATAGGGCACACTGTCCTGGCACCAGTTGATGTAATTTAACACAAATCCATAAAAGAGGATTGATCTTACTGAGCTTGTCTCTAATATGGTTTACAAATACTTATTCTTAGTGTGGTAACTTGGGCCCTCTTTGATCTGAAAAATATTTTTATTCCTACTCTCATACCAGATGGGCACGCAAGTATTTTATAAAAGATGACAGAAAAATTACATTATATAAATTTGGGAAAAGGCAAACTAATATGAAACCAGAAAAAAAACAAACCCAAAAGTAATGAATTTGCCTGAACCAATCTCATATTTCATGACCTCATCATGCAGAAGCTGCCGATCTATTTCACAGCAAGCAATAAATATTAAAATTATTTTTTTGCATGTCTTATCAAAAGCATCCAATATCATTTGTTTTCACAAATGTTTTCTCCTTCAAGCGGTGAATGCCTCTTTGTCAATCTTTTATCAAAAGCAAACTTGTTCTGATTTCAGTCTTACCAGAAAAAACTTTCTTTTGTTGTTTTTTTCTGTTTTATTTCCTTTCTTGGCAGAAGTACATGAATATCATTTTACACTTGACTGTGGCTGCATCTCCATCGATGAGGAAATAAAAAGTAAGGCTGAAGGATATGTCATGACCCTGCAGAACTCCAAACAACAGAAATATATAATGATTCCACTGTGCCCAACAGTGACAAACGAGGAAAGCATGCGTGCATGTCCACGTGAGTGTGCATATAATCCTATTCCCGAGGAATGCTTCCATTGCCAAATATTTCTAAGAAGAGAAAATTAAGATTTAACAAAGGACTTGATTTCTAGATACCTTCCTGATATATCCATCAAGCTTGAAAGAGAATGCACATTATCAAAACACCAGTACAGCACAGAGCTTGGGCTTTCAGTCTTGTCATGTGGGACACACATGGCAGGGCTAGGTAGTGGGACCTGTGGTGGCGAGCTCTGAAGGAAGAGGCCATGAGCTGCCCTCTCCAGTCACAGTTGAGCCCAGCCACGTCTGGAGCCGATGGTGGAAACACAGCAGAGGTCTGCTTTGAAGCAAAGTCCCCATGGCAAAAGGAGTTATTCACTGGGGAATTCAGCCCACACGTAAACCATGCTAGGGTGAGGAGACCCCTGATGGACTACAACCCATGAGAACCCCACACCAGGGAGAGACACCTCTCAGGGACTAAAGCTCACAGGTGACCCATGCCAGGCAGAGACACCAAGAAAGAAGGAAAGGCAAAGGAAAACTAGGAAGGCATGTTAGACAGAAACCATTACACATTTGACTCCAATTGCCTGCCCTAACCATTGCTCACCAAAGAGACTGGGAGGGATCTGGGGTGAAAATAAGGGGACTTCAGATGAGGAAGGGAGAGGTGAGTTTGTTTGTTTATGTTTTTTTTTTTACTAAATACCCAATTCAGTGATAAGATGCTTGTGTTGATTGAAAATAAAATATATCTAGTAAAAATTCCAAGTCCAGAATGTTTTGCCTGCGAGACTTGCTCAACCTCCTTAAGCCCATAATATGCCGAGATCTATTCAGTCTGAAGGCTTGTTTCAAACATCTAGGACTGTCGGGAAGAAAACATTCTGAAAAATACCATCTGTTTTCTGCTGCTAAACCTGGACAGCAACCAAGGTTTGAATATATCTGGACAGGATCCTCAATTTGTACAGATAAATGTCATACCAACAGACTCACAATACACCAAGGCCACTACACAGTGACAGAGTTCCAGAACAAAGTGAACTGCAGTAGTGATAAAAGTTTGAATATATAATGATTTCGATGGTAAAGAGGAGAAGGCTACAAAGTTCCCCATTTCTGACTACTGAGAAGAAAAAAACACAATTAACCATAATAAATGAAAACACCTTAAGAGAATAAGGAAAAAAGTTTCAAATGAAATTAAATTCATGGGCAAGTGTCTGGAGTCTCGTGCCATGTAGCTCTTTGCTTTATAGATATGCATGTGCATCAAGTAGCTCCTGCCTCTCAGAGACAGAATCTTGTCTTGAATATCACAGACACAGTAGCACTAAAGAGATGAAGTGCTTCTTTCAGATGAATCCGTAATGAAATTTCTAGATGTAGAGACAGACTATACCTAAGCTGCCTCAACCAGGTTCTCGGCTGCTAAGGATCCACCATCATGGACCCTCACCTTGTCGTGATGTCTTCTCACACAGGCAATACATATAGGAGCACTGCTGGGGTTTAGGAACGTGTTTTGACTTGATCTCACTCAGCAAAAAAGTGGCAGACTTGTGGTGTATCAAGAGAATGCTGGAGAAAGCTGATGATTTGTTATTGTTTACCCTGGAATGAAAGATTCCAGAGACAGGGGGGCTATATAGTAATGAGTGGCACACAGAAGGTGAAGGAATCATAGAATAATTATTCACTCTTAAATAATAAGGAAGCACACAATGAAAATGGCAGGTATAAGATGAAGACTTACTTACAGAAATTTATATTTTATTTATCTGTAGCTGCCTTGTCTCAAGGTGCAGGGAGGTTGCGGGATGTGTGTTTGTAAGTTAGAAGGTCAGAGGACAGGTAAGTAGATAGATCATTTCTCTTAAAAACAGCACTGTGGGAAAACTCTTTCCTGTTACACTATTTATATTTATCCCTGTCATTCTTTTTTAACTATTCCTATATCTGACAGGATGCCTACAGGATAAGTTGGAAGATTTGATAAAGACTTTTCTTCCTGGTGAGGTGTTAGGAATGTAAAAGAAGAAAACAGATCAAGTGTGATATGTCTCTTCCCGTAGCGGGGGGTTTGGAACTAGATGATCTTAAGGTCCTTTCCAACCCAAACCATTCTATGATTCTATAATTCTATGATTCTATGAAAAAGATGTGTGTTATGGTGAGCAAGTTAGACTTACATTTCAGAGGTGCTTTTTAATTGGTTGTTCCAAATTTTCTATGTGTTTATCTTGAGACTGAAATACTATGTAAAAAATACCTCTTGGAAATAAAATAATTGTGCAACAAGCTGGAAAAAAATAAAGAGCTGACCTTTATAAAACCCCAACTATTCTGTAGGAAACAGCAGTCTGGCTGTGTTAAAGGTTATATCATAAACCATGAGTACTATCTACAAGGAGAGCTAAAAATCTAGTTTTCCTCTGAACCTTACCAGGTTATAGCACATTGTTCTGTTCCTTCTTTATTCCAAGACAAATGAAACTTGACAGAAATAATGTCTTCCTTTCCTTCTACATTTCTTGGCTGTCCCTCACTGAGAACAGACAGGCTAGAGTGGTTTTAATGTTTGAATGAAGGACACTTTCCTGTTTGTATTTAAGACAGTGACAATTGCAACTTCATCTGTTTTACTTAGGATATTAAAGAGATCTGAAAAAAAGATCATTAAAGATACTTTGCCAGACATAAGAAAAAGCTGGGGTTTGCCGCATCATAGTTGTCTGGGATATTTATGATATTTATTTGCTAATTGGTCACATTTAGAAGGATGTCCTTTTACCAGCTGTTACCAGATTGGTATGGAATTGGATGCAGATTAAGATACAAATCACAAACTTCATTAGTAGCAAAATGGGTCATATCTCCACATATCCAGAATAAACAAAAGAGACAACATACAGTTGGCTAAACTCAGTCCACCATGAGAACCTTCAGAATATTACAGAAATGAAATCTTGTTCTGAACTATAGCTCTGACTATTTACATAGAAATGATTACTTTTGTCTCTGACATCTTTTTGAGAGCATTAATTATGAAGGAATTGCTAAACATCTTTCTTTTTTTTTTTTTTTAATGCAACAAGCACAACAATTAAACCGACCTGTGCCATGAAGAAAAGAATGAATAAAACCTGATTTCCTAAGGATTTTGTTTCCAAATCCCATTGATCCTACTTTAATAACTATGATTTCCCTGCGCATTCCTGTGATGGCTTTCTCCACTTGTCTTTTACAATGCCAGGTCAATCACATCCACAGATCTTGCTGCATTCCTCTGAGCTCACTCACACATCCTCTGACCCCACCAGTGGGCAGAATATGTCGTGGCTGCCTCCGAGCTACACAGGCTGACCAGCTGATCCTGCTGCCAGAAAGAGCGGGTGGCAGCTGAGATCTGCCTGTCCTCTCCTCAGCGGGTACATGTACTTGTTTTTTTCTCCTCTACCGAAAAAAAAATATGCATTTGCATTTAACCTCTGAGATTTTTAGCTTCCTGTCAAGTGTGGCTGATACTGCCCATCAGTTTAAAAAGTTAACAGGAGAGTAGACAGGCAGTTGAACAGGCACTACACAAAGGTAATGAGGTAACAATAAACTGCACTTCCTTAGAAAACAAGCCTAAAAATTAAAGTCCAATGTCAGCAAAGCTGTAATTTGTCTTCAGCAGTAGCTAATGAGGAAACAGGAGGGCCAACTGCTTTTTTTAAAGATATTTTTAGGGATATTAGTGACTGATTACACTTTTCATTGTAACAGGTGGGCATCTTAATTTGGTATGTCAAGTGTTTGCCAGTTCTCTAATTATGACACCATGCTCCACAATGTGATGTTTTTATATATTTTTCTGTGTCACACAGTGAATAATTGCATTTGCTTATGCTTGCTGTGGCTTTCTCAAAACTGATACAAGATCTTATGGGGTAATCTATAACCAGTTAATGAATACTAAATAAAACAAAAAAAACCTTAGAAGATTAAAGAATGCAATAATCTAGCCTTGTGCTGATGCATAATATATGCAGTTTAGAAAGTCTGGTAAATCCCTGAGCTATTAGATACTGCTTTATGCTAGGGGGATTTATACAATTCTTGTGTGGGAACGAATGTCATACCTGGGCAGAAGCCCCTCCTCTAGCTCCAAAACTAAAATCATGTCCATAGAATTCATCCTTTTGTTGAGGATACGTGACTTTAGCCCAGGGGTAAGCTGATGCATTGTGTATGCTTGTCTGTATACACAAGGGCAGCTGTAGTCACCACAGATGTATTGCACCATAAATTACATTTACGGTAATGCCAGCTGAAAATGCTGTTCTTTTGTCTGTGTATGCCTCTACTGAGTCTGAAGTCATGTCAGAACAAAGTCTAACTACCTCCTGGAGCTGAACAGGATGTTTCTTATACCCAGATGATACAGAAAAGTGAAACAAGGTAAAGCAGCGGGCCAGATTTACCCAGCATACGTTGACCCGTCTACCAACACACAGTATACATATCTTTTAATATCTCCTAATCATTTTCTTGGGAGCACAGTCCAATCTGGGGACACAAGTGTTGGGTCTGGCACACTGATGTTGGCAGGCACTATCTCCTCGTGTTGCAGCCATCCTATACACAAACTTTTTCCTATTACTTGTCCAATGCTAGTTATATTTCAGATTGGAATCTGGACACTTCAGTGTAAGGGATCCTATGAGTTTTTTCATATCTTGGTTTATGCATAGCAACATCTATTTCATTTTTTGTTCTCCTTGACACAAGTTATTGTTTCTCTGTATCAAGCAAAAAATCAGCAAAACTATGCTATTTTCATATTTTAAAATCTAATATTCTGGCTAGCAAGATCCAACAAAAAGAGAGTTCTTAGCTCAAGATGTGACCAGCTGTTTCAGCAAATGTAAAAAAATGTTCATTTATCCATATGTTGCATTAGCAGTTTTCAGCAGTGACAAAGTTGTTCATGGCTGCTTTGGTATACAGAACGATGGAGAAAGAGGGAAGAAGCCTGGATATCACTTAAGAAAGAGTTTTCATTGTGATCTAAAATGGAAAAAAACTGTTGGAAGGTTATTAAAGGCATTTCCATAGGGAAGCTTATCTCTTAGATATTATCATGACCCTGGTGAGGTCTTTAGTTATTTGAGTGAACAGTTACCTGAATTTTTACACACAAGCACAGTAGATTTTTGTCTCAGCATAGAAAGATACACAACTGGATAAACATATATTTCTGTATGCTTCAGTTTTACAATAGCTTCACTATCTTCCTGTTCATACAATTCTGATTTACTTAAATCTACTATATGAAGAATATACAATCTAAGAAGGGAAAAAGTAATTCTGGATCACGATCTTGCAAAGAAACAGCTGACACCGGAGACATAATTCAGTTCAATGCTCAATTCTGATGCTCATTTTGTCAGGTTTTGAATCTAAGTCACAGATGTGTTGAGAGAACAGTTCTTTTAAATAAGTAAAGTTTAAAGAATTATGAAAGTCAGTGTATAGAGGAAAAGAGGATGGAATATTTCAAAAAATTATAAAGAATATCCAAGAGATCATAAATATATGTAACAAAAATTGATACAGGAAAACTCACAAAGGTCAAAGTGTAGTTTTGCAAGAAAATGCAATAAGAGATAAGGGATAAAAACTTTATAAGTATGTAGTGTAAACGGGAAATGAAGGGACAAAGTAGAAAGAGACATAACTAAGTGGAAACCTAGTAGGCTGTAGGCATTGTGCTATAAAATCACTACTTTGGAAGGTCATGACACAGCCTTTTCATTACTTTAGACACTCTGATGTAACAAGCTGCCACAAAATTATAATTATGCCACAGAGACAGAGGGCAGAAGCTAAATCCCAGCAGATGTTCAAGCTGAGCAGTATATAGCGCGGAAGCACCCGGGTTTCTGACATGACACATTGGTGTCACGGGTCTCAGCCAATCCACACCAACTGATCTTGGACCCAATACCTTCTCTCTGCATAAACAACACAGGCCTATCCAGTCCCATTATCTACCCATTATCTTTTTATCATTATACAAAAAAAATCTGCTCCTCCTCTTTGGAAACAGCATTCCCATTCTTCACCAATCAGCAGATTTCTTTCCCCAGTATTTTTAACTTTTCTTTTGTTCATGGCTCACCCTATTTTCCATTTCTTCTTTTCACTGCTGAAGATCTAAATTTTGCCATCTTCCTTAATTCCTGTGGTTCTAAAATACAGCATCACATAAGATTGGCATAACTAGATGACCTAAGAGTTCACTGTAGATTTGGATATGTATTTTGGGCAATCTGAATTTTGCTGACATTCACATTTAAAGACTTTTTGTAAGGGTAGCGCTAGTCAAATCAGCCCCTCTTTGTGATTTCCTCACTCTTTTTTGTTTTGTTTGGGGTTTTTTTGAGGAAATAAAACACTTTCATCTTGATTAGTGTTCTTCAGTTTTCTGTATGCTTCAAGACTGATTATCTTCAGTTCTGCATGTCCCAGTACAGGATCCACAAAGAGGAATGTAACTTCATGTGGATATTTGCAGACGAATACAAACAGGATACATGAACTTCTATTCACCAAATATCACTGCAATGTGAGCAATGTAAATTAGTACTGGTACTAGTTGAAATAATTTTTGCATACAATTATATGCAGATATAGACATAAGCCACTACGAGCTCTATGAAGTTTTCCAGTCCCAGATGTAAATCATATGCTTAATCGACTGCTCAAGAAAAATCAAGTAAATTTATAGCACCAACAGAGGAATTTTCAGTTCCTGGACCAACTATTAGGTTTTACCAGCTATATCCAGGACTGCATTAGTGACATAAGAGTATTTTTAATTTCAATATATTATTTCTCAGATTTATAATCAGGCTAAATATAACTGAATACAACATGGAGATACTAGATCAAAATGTACTTCCAATTAATAAATTCTTATTTCAAACTCTGCTGGCAAATATATCAGAAAGGGAATTCCTGAAATAGATTATTGAAAATGATTGGCCAAAATAGTCTGTTTCTCAGACAAATCTGCTCTGAGACTGCCATGACTGCTCTGAGGACATGAGAAATAAGGAAATAATTTCTATTTCCACATCAGTGTTCTAACCTATAATCAGATAAGTTATACAATTTGATGGAATAATTAATGTATTTTTAAAAAGCATTTGCAGTCTAATTTATATATTATTCATACAAAGTTTGCACGTTTTGTGCAGGTAAGCATACTTTATAGATGCATGATGCAACCTCCACAATTTAGTCTTTGAAAGAGGATTCACTAAAAAATTACCTTGATGCCTCTTCTGATTTCTGATCTAACACATTTCAAAACCCATGCGTTCAAAGATAAATAAGGAAAGATTTTCAACTGCACACACTGCAAAGTTGATTAGTAAATACTATCAAATGAATGTATCTGTCATGCATTAGCAAACTACTATGGATTTCAGCTGGTTTGCATGTTTTGCAAAAGCTTTACCTGTAGCATTCCTTCAATAAAAGTTTATGAGAGGATTTCACAGCCAAGAGAATAATCACTTTGAAGTATACTACTTTACTCAGCGGTGAAATGACAACAGGACTTGAAAATGAAGCAGGCCAAAATTTAGACAAATAGCACTTTATATTGATGTAAAAAGTTATAAAAGATGTCAAAAATATAAAATGAAATGTTTTTTTCATGTGGAAATAAGCAAAGGGTTTAAAAAGTATTTTGGGATAAAAAAAAGGAATTTTAAGAGTGACATTTCCCACTTACAGAACAAAAAAAAACCCTGATGATTCAAAACAACTTCACAAAATATTTTTTCTCTCCATTTATACAGGTGAATGAAGAGGCAACCATATCATATAAGGATGAAGTAGTTTCCATCCTATTACCATCTAAGAAGGACATTGAAACATCTATAAGCAATTTTGAATATCAAAAGACTTGGATAGTCCAGGCTCAAGGATTCTACTGAAGCAGAGAGTGAAGATCTCTGACTTCCTTATGCCAATTTGTGCTTAAGTGTGAGACACACTATTTTGAAATGCCGAAAATGAGTAAGCAAGATAACCTGCTTTCTTCAGTATAAGAAAGGTAGCTGGAATTCAATATGGATAAAAAGAAACTCAAATAATTACAAAAGAGGTACTTTAAATTAAAGCTTTAAAAATATATGTACTATTAATGTGGGCCAACAAAACTTTATGGAGAAGTAGGTCTTGCCAAACGTTTCATTTGTTAACATGGAAATGAGCAGCTTGGCTGAGAAGAAGCTCACTCTTTGCCAGCATCACTAAGTTAAGAAATTGCCTCTTCTTCTCACCCTGTTGCAGAACTGTTCCAGCACCCCAGCTGCTGTTCCAGTACAACCTACAGAGCTGCCCTGTGAACAGGAGAGAGTCTATCTACATCTGAAGTAACACCTTCAATCTCAATTATAAGCTCTGCCACACTTCTTTCTCCAGTTCAGTGATATATACATAAACTTTAATGAAAGGCATAGACCTGCATGGCAAATGTAGAAATGAGAGACGGAAGGTGAAAAGGTACATTCCTTTGACCTAAAATTGCCATCAATGCCTCCATTTCATGGAACTACCATCTAGCTGATCTATGGCAACAAAATGTTGTTGTGAGGATTCATTGTCAAATGAGGCTCTTCTAAGAGTTCTTTCACAGTCACTGGTATTAAACCTGTTGTGCTGCAACAGTTTTAAATCAATAGTATGTGAATAAGTAGACAATCATTATCTGATGTGTACAGCTTTATTCTTAATTATTTTTATGATATTGAAATATAGGAAGGATGCAAAGGAGAGGCATAAAAAGGTTCAACTGGTGGAAATAATTACAACTTAAAAGAAGACAGAGAGCTCAATCTGTTGAACTCTTCAAAATAAAACTGCTATGTGACTTGGTTGTATGAAGTAGAAATATCAAATGCGGAATTTGTTGAAAAGTCATACGAGCCATGGAGCTTAACAAGAATAAGAAAACTAACGGTTCTGACACTAACTGCTTCTGTGTCTTAAAAGCCACTTTGTAAAGAAGTTAGGAGTCAGACTGTAAAAACAGACGGCTCCTTTTAATCTTACATTACATTTACACTGCTGTTTGCTGCAGTGACTCTTATGGAATTGTCAACACTGGTGAATACCTGATAATCCAAATCCTAAAAACCAGGTCCATAGGAAATCCTGCTGAGCCGTTAAGGAGAAAAGATAAAAATGCCATCATAATTTGTTGAACTGTTTTTCTTTTAAAGGAAAGATTGCTTCTAAATAAGGAATGCAAGCACACCTGTTATGTGCATGAGCAACAAAAGCTCATTTGATATTTTTTTTATTATTTATCTTTTTAATAAAGCCAGAAACATTTTAATATTTTATAGTTTCCCATAATGATGCTAATTGCCACCAAAAATATTAAATAGATGGATGCCTCTATAAAAGTGTCAAGAGTTTAAAGTTTTCTTTAGTCAGTGCTGCACAACTTCCTGATTGACAGCAACTACTATTCTCATGATGTTTCAACATGACCAAACTACTGTAATTTGGTTTGGTAATGCTAACAAACAAAATCTCATGTGTCGTAGCCCTATTTTGCTGAATTATCAGCTCAATGTAATTTCAGGAGGAATCCTTAATAACAGATGTCTCTATGGGTCTCTCAGCCCATCTGCATCCTACCTTGCCCCACTGTGGTCCTTTTTGGACTCTGCTGAGGACACAGCACAGAACCAGCAGAACCAGCAGAAAATGAACATGACAGTAAAAAGAGTAATTTCTGCTGGATTAGGGTGTTACACCGATGGCAGAGAAGTTCAACTTGATCAAGAGGTGAGCAGTGGAAACATGTGGCTACTACGAGCAGGGAAAACACCGGAGTATACGTGGTGAAGGGAATTGGCTAGATCCCAGCTGGTCACAAGAAGTTAGACTAACTCAGTCAAGCCATTTAACTGCTGCTTCTTACACATATGCTACCAGCTTTCTCTTTCTCCCACTCAAGCAACCTGCCAAGCAACCTCTCTAGAGTTTGTAAACAAGCAGCTTCTTGATCTGTCAGACTTAGCTTCTGAACACTGGACAGGAATATTTTACGAACCTCACTGCATAAAAGAGCCTTATGTAGTTCTTTCATTAAACTAAATAATGGTGCTTAATACATACAAATCCACTAACTAGGTTTACAATTTTGTAAAGATCAGAGAACAACCTGATGTCAGCAGTTACACTATTGCTTGCCTAAGCTCTTTAAACCAGCATAAATACAGCAATAAAATAACTGCATTTTTTTCAATATTACGTGATGTGCTCTATCCATCTTGAACTGGAGGTATAAATTAGGATCTGATTATAAATTGCAAGAACCATAAGCCACCAGCAAATTACAGCAATTACAAACAAAGAAAAAAATCTGGAACCTATATATATATATAATTCAAGACTCTAGCTGTATGAGAAACTATAGCATTATTTTTTGTCCCTATTAACTGATTAGAGAGAACCCATAGTTTTATTAGCTACTTCCTGAATCATTCAGTATCACTCATTCTGCTACCCCAATATTTTTAACTGTTTTCTTGGAATTAAGAGTTGTACATTTTGTACAACTTTGTAACTGAAAAACCTTTCCACGCTCCTGGCTAATCCCCTGACACTTGCACTCAGCATGATTCAGCACCTACCGTCAATTTGCTCCCCGTATAGATAATTACATTAACACACAGCAATTTAACACTGTGAGACAAAATGATCCCAAGGGCTTTCTCTGGCTGCAGGTCTCCTCAACACTGCAAAAGAGCAGAAGGCTCTGACTCTACAGCACGTGTTTTCATTTACAGTGTTTGTTCTTACTGATGGCCTTAGAAGTTAGTCCCCACCCGAGGCTCCATCCATGCTGCCACAGCTATACTAGTAGTCCCACCCAAAACAGTCCAAAGATAGTGCTGGTACCTTTCTGGCTGAACTGTAACAATTCTCTAACATCTGTGGATGCTATTTAAGTAGGAATCCACAGGGTGTTCTATCCATTCTCTAACATGGTGGGATCCTCTTGTCCAAGTAAAGCCAATTTGGTCAACATGGGTCCTCCCAAACCATACAGGATGGAAGATAAACGAGAGGGTAAACCACAAAATAACACAGTGGCATGTGAACGAGCTCACCTCCTGGCTTTGAACCTCTGCTCCACACTTTCTTCTTCCTTTCCACAATGTTATGTTGAAAAATATTTTACATATGTTTTTTCTAGGTTGCAGTGGCCTTATCACAACACGATCCTCAACAGGGCTTCTTAAAAATGCATACATCTCAGATATCTATATAGATCAATATTCACATACTGTAAACATTACAGAACTATTCATCCCTACAAATTCAGGAGATGTCTGTCAGAATAGATAAGCCAAACAGCAGTCTGAGAGGGACATAACATCTCTGGGTGGTCTTACTGCAGACTTGCCCAGGTACCTAAAGTCAGAGTATACAAAAAAATGTATGTACAATTCACATCTTTTCACCATCAAAATACTGTGAAACCTGGGCTGTAATCTGGCAACTGCTGTGACAGACTCAGCAGGTCAGGAAAAAAAAGGACAAAACCTAATCTAGTTACAACCACAGAAAACTGAACTCAACAGAGCACAATTACTAACCCTAGAACTGAGCCAAGATGTAGAAACATGTTCTCAAACATGTCAAAACCCCCCTTAATCATCCTAACTTTCATATCTCCTCTTTTCTGTCTTCTCTAAAGATCAGTAGCAATAGTCTGAAACAAAATGTGGCATCAGTTGAAGACTGAACTACATAAATAAAGACTACAACATACATTGAAATAGAGCAAAATTCTCCCTCCCTCCAATACATCAGAAGTGTAGCCCAATCTTTGATCAAGACCTGGGGTAGCAATTAAGATGTTTAGGTTCTCATTTACAGGTTATAATAAAATCAGCCTTGAATTATTTATTTTGGTTTCTGTGATAGTCTGTTTCCTTAGTATCAGCATGAAACACCACTTATGACTTTAATATGCCATATTCCATAATTTTAGCCTGTTTCACAGCACATCTATGCAAGGCAGGAATGCTTTAGAAATCACAATGTTTAATTTCGAAATGATCAGGAATTGTGATTTCAACCCTGCTGCCAAGGAAAACTGAAGTCTATGCATAAAATTGACTCATCTGAATTTTATCATACCAACTGATGTAGATGAAATGATATTTCACTCAACTCTCTGCTCCTTCCTTGTCTCTGACTTCACACTTAACCCCCCCCCCCCCCACCCCCCGAAAACCAAATGCCACTATACCTGATTTGCCTGGACAAATGTGTGGGCAGATTTGCAAAACTTTTGTAATGTCATGACCATTGACCTATGACTTAAGAAGTTTGAGGTTTCTTTAATTTCAATTTTAAAACAAAATCAAACAGAAATGGGTGAATCTGGTCTTCGAGACACAAGGAAACAATCATTTGGAGCTTGCAGAAATACAAACAGATAAATTTGTGTGCAGTTCTGGTGTCCTCAACATAAAAAGGACATGGAAGTGTTGGAAGAAGTCCAGAGGAGGGCCACGAGGAT
>JBCJKH010071500.1:1010-14775 GCA_039877255.1 Loriculus beryllinus
CCATCTTAAGCTGTTTCTTTTCTCCTGCTTCTAGAGTTAGCAGAAAGTTGTTAAGTTATTGACAAATAAGAAATAATTTGCCTTGCTAAACTCTGTAAGACAGATTTCAGTCATGTATTCACAACACAGACCCAGAATGTGAGCCTCATGATTTCTGGTAGAAGTTGATAATGTGTAGCATAAAATCCACAACTTTCAAAAAATCATCCACTCGTGTGGATGGCTGGAACTTCTCTGTTCATCTTTCTTTGAAAGACTCCAAAGGGAAAGATGAAAAAATGTGCCTTATTTCTGTAAGTTTGTTATTAACTTTCCTTTTTTAATGTATTTTTTTTTCCTAAAAAAATTCTTTATTTTTGATAATAATCTTGGAGTAAGGCACAGGAACAGAGGGCTTGATTCCCGTGTGTATTTAGTTCTAAAAGGTTATCCCAAATAAGTATATGACTCAATTGGTACGAGTGAACTTTCATTAAGTTATTTACGAGACTTGTATGGATCAACTTTTAGTGTTTATATAGTATGTAGTATGTGATTACATGGTTTACTAGTCTTTTATTTGTTGCACATGAAAATGAAATGTTTCTTAATTTTAATTCTGAACTGAAAAGCTATAAGATAAAGATTTCAAGACATTGACTTTAAATGAAAGGCAAATATAGTTCTAAATATCTTAAAACCCAGACTGCTGCTTTGCTAAATTTTTAAATCAGAACATTTTCAAGTAAGAAATTGTGATGCCAAACTGTTGTACTCCTTGCAATAAATTCCTTTCCTGTGAATCTTCCCTCTTTCCATTTTTATCTTCCTCATACAGGTTCCTTGGTATCCCCTGCACCATTTTATTCCTTCATCTTCTTCCCTTCTGTGTAAAATACTAAGTTCCGCCCTAATGGTATTCTTAGCTTTAGCTTTTCAGTTTCATGCAGGGAAACCAAAGCAGCAGCAGCAACCAACTCCTATAAACATTAAAAGATCAATGACAATTTAGGGAAGAAACCTATTGATGCCTTGTTCCTATGGGCTGTCTCAACTCATTAAATCATTACAACTAAGGAAGCACACAAAAGAATAAAGGAGCAGTGTTTACCAATTTTCTTTCCATCTATTGTCTCAATAATCCCACCCACATACTACCTGAGAATGTATGCAGTTTTAGTAGTCATGCAGTAATCATTAAATAATTTAGGTTAACCACCATTCAATTTATTCAAATTATATTGCACACCAAATTTTGTGAATACAAATATTAAACCACATAAAAGTATGGTATAAAGTAGTCGGGCTAAGTAGCCTGACAAGTTCAGCTAACATCTTTTTACATATCACAGCCAAAAGTCAGTAGTCATTTCAGAAATATTTAGTTCCTAGATAAACTTCTAGCTCAATTTTAAAAGTGCCTGTAAACCTGTATCCATATTATCAGACATTGCTTAGAAGAGAAATAAGACTCCACTACCCTTATTTACCCTTGAGCACACTGCATGTTGTCTACTTTTACTCCATAAGCTTTGGATGATAAGCTTAAACTGTTGATGGACAGTTAACAGCTTATACCTCTTTCTTCAAGCTGTATCTGCTCACAGAAATAGCATGACACCCGTTCCTAGAGGTCAAAATCATGCAAAGTTACAACATACATATCTGATTCTGCATGGGCAGCACTCTCATTCCCAGGATCTGGATTCTTTTTGAATTGCCAAAGAATTTCAGTGGCAATGAGGCCTGGACAGCAGCCACAAAAATGTTAGTGCTAAGTAACAATATAACAGGTTCCTGATGTGTAAAAGAACAAAGTTTGTAAATTGGTTATGCTTGTATGTATTAATAAGTGAACAGTACTTGAAGAACTTTGATATAACAAAACCCACTAAACACTGAACTAAAATACAGTATAAGTGGTTTTCAGTAGTGTACATATTTTGCTAACTGAAATACCAATATAGTTTCAAGAAAATTACCAAAATGAAATAAACCCACTGGCTGCTTGCTGAAAATTATCCCCAGCTAAATGGTGAAAATCATGTAATCGTTTCTGAAGAGGAAACAGCTGTTATATACTATCACAAGTTTGACTCTCCAACCCAGAAATTTCAGGTCACTGCAGCCCAGAATTCTGTAGAATTGTATGCCAGTGACATTCAGAAGACTGCTTAATGTCTAAGACTCATGGACTCTGTCTTATGTAGGCAATAAAAAAAGCGTTCTTCAGACAGAAAACACTACGCAGAAATCATCTAAGAAGCAGCATTAAGAAACTTCTGAATAAAATCTTTGCTGTGTTTTCACTGAAGATACACTTACTATCTCATTTACAGTATTTTCAGAATGGGAAGCATGTCTCTCAGACAGGAGTTTTAAGCAGCAACGACTGACTTGTTCCATAAGTACCATTCTCATAAGAACCAGAGAGCTGGTAAGGACAATCTGCACAAATATGCACAAACAATGCCAAGATACTCATGCTTATCTGAATACATCAGTTATTCTATCATTAAGCCATAACAAACATCCTCAAAGCATACTTTGGGATAAATGGAGCCTGTCCTATCCCTGAATTTTTCAAGTATAGCAAGGTCAGTTTGAGGCACAGAGGAAAAAAAAAACACCATCAAGAAACCTCTTCCCTCGCAAATGACCACAGTTTTTGCTCAATTAAAAGAAACAGAATATGCTCTTTTCTGACCCAAGGGAGCTCTATACTGCAATCTTTCAGATCCTGTTTTAATGTTAATCCACCTTGTATGTCCATGGTTAGTTTACCTAGAGACAGGCTAACAGGCAGAAAACAGTTTTCCCAGTCTAAATCAGATTTTAACTTCCATTCCCAATATATTAAAAACTAAAAAAATTCCAGATCTTTTTTTGTGATGCATTTATTTAAAAAAAAAAAAAAAAATACATGGAGTTACCTCATATTTTTAAACTTCAGGTTTGGATTTTTAAGCTTAATGTTCTTAAATGCTTTGTCCTAATTATTTAAAACATATAACAGAAAGTTGTGAAAGATAATATTTCAAAACTTTCCTTTTTTAATTGCTGAGGCAGTTTCAACAATTGGAGATTTATTTTTTTTTAAATAACAAAAAAACAAAACAACAAACAAAAATTAGGAGATTCACTGACAATGTTTACATAAATCATTTAGTTCTTAAAATGCTAAAATTTTCTTGTGGAAATAAGTAGCTCATCTGAATACCTCTAACCAGTCCTACAGTTAACATCAGCTTCCTCTCTCCAAATAAACATCCAGGATTGTGTCTGCAAAACATTTTGTCAGTATTTCAGATATCAGCTCTATTTAACTCACCAGTTCAGTCCCTAACCCAGTATTGATCTCAGATCCAGTGACACCTGCATTTCCAACTATCGTGTCCTACTTTCCATTACAGTCTGAACATTTCTTCCCAAATTATACTCCATTGTATTTACCAGTCTTTTTTCTTGCTTTTTTGCTTATTTTTCTTCCAGTGTTCTGCTTTGAACCAAAATATTTCCTTCCCAACAGTGTCTGCTTCAGGAGAGGAGTTCTGGGAGCATACAGTCCAGTTAAAACATCATTTAAGCTTCTGAAAGCAGCAGAAAGAAAAAAATGGTTTCACTTTTGTAGACCCATCTTTAATAAAGCATGTTTTCTGCTAAGTAAGAATGCAAATCCCACAGGCTGCATTCAACTGTAGAAACAACAAAAGTTCACATATTCTTAACACAAACAGGTTTAGCTGAAAGTTCAGTACTAAACCTACATAAAGAATGTGTAAACTACATCTAGAATCAAGAGCTCCTTGTAAAATCTGAGGTTTCTGCTCAGGTTTGTTAGTTGTAATACATAATAGATTATCTGCATTTCGCAGTTCATAACACAATGAAAAGTAACTTCCGGAAATATTGATCCACTGCAATCAGAAAGATATATTGGATAATGCTGTCATCCATAATGCCTTTTTTGCAAACAGGTGGTGAGCACAATAATGTTGGTAATAACAATGAAATAAATAAACACAGCAGGGGGAAAAGAAGTCATAGAGTATGAAGGTAATTTTTCAAATAGTGTCTGATAAACTTAGAGTATCAGGTTATTTAAATATCTCACTAAAGCAATAACAAAATGATAAATACTTACCTTTGAAGATTAGCAGACTGGTGAGACTGGAAGATTCAGAGTAGAAAAAACATATTTAGGGCATTACTGACATGTGAAAGTAGCCTAGAACAATAAAAAAAATTAAACACTGGAAGACAGCAGTGTAATCAGTATCAGATCAAATCAGCACTGATTTGTTAAAAGACAAATCATGCCTAACTAATAAAATTGCCTTGTATTACAGAGCATAAGCAATAGGTGAGATGTATTTTAACTGATGAGGCTTTTGACAGTCTCAAACTATTTCTGAGAAAACAGCAAATCAGGCCAGGAAGAATATATTATAAAGTGGACACAAAACTAGCTGTGTAGTAACACCCAAAGATTACGGGTGTGATGGAATTCCATGGGAGTCTGTAATTTATCAATCCTTTACTAATGACTGGAATAATGTCTATATCTTTTAAACTTGTAGATTACATAGAATGGATAGAGATTGTAAATGCCATGGAAGCACTTGTGATTAGAATTCAAATGATTTTTGCAAATTGGTGTAACAGCCTGGAAAAACGGACAGACTTCTGTACAGATATATGCAATATAGGATGCTTGTGCAGGAATAGTCAACTTCAGATATACAAAAATAGGAACAAAATACTTACTAGGAAGAGATATGCAGTTCATAATGCACTGTGCTCTGGATGGAAGTCAATATGCTATGAAGATGGACTGTTTGAACAAATGGCACTGGGATGCCTGATCAAAGCAGTAAGCCTTAGAGGTGTCTGTGGTTCAGGAATGTATGAGATGAGGGAAATAGAAAAAAATTAGTGATAGGATGCAAAAATAGAATAGAATTCCATCTATGCAATTTCGTCAGCTGAAAGAAGAAAGATAACAGTTCTAGAAGGGCATCTAAGTGGAGGGTCGAGTATACATTCCATGAGTATACACAGAGATGACTATTCACCTCATACTGTAGTAATAGAGAGTAATTAGAAGCAACATTACAGCAACTGTGCTTTGAGGGCAACTGGGAGAGGTTCTTACAATGTGATGCTGCAGTGACATCCTCTGCTGACTGTCCTCATCCTGTATACAGCTAGATGTATAAACTGTGTAGTCATTAGCAGCAAACTCATTTTTTCCCCTGCTAGTTCATTTGGCAGTTCAAGTGCTGCTTAATTGATCTGTACAGGTGCAGTGAAACTTAAACTTCCAGCGGTTTTTCCAACTGTGCATGTACAGATTGGCTAAATCAGGCACATGCACACTGTATCAGGTCACAGGAAAGAGAACAGACTGCTGTGGAGTCTTTTCCCCTCCCTGGCATCAGTGCAATAATTCTCCCATCTGGAAGAATCATGAAATAGATAACATTTCAGTCAGTACAACAGGCCAGGTTGTACTCAAGATCATAGCACGTGATTTCACTGAATGCTTTTATAAATAGCATTTGCACATGACTGGCTGACACAGCAGTGAAGAAGTCCTACCTTCATCTACTCCATTTACAAAGGTGTATTCAACATGGCCGATACGCTAACAGAAAAATTCAGCAACTTACAATTTCATAAACATTCTGTAATCTTTCTTTTTGAAGAAAAACTTCAAAACTTTTGTGCCTTGTCTGCACAGGGGATGTGGATCTCTGGGTGAGTCACAGCCTATGAGCTTTACAACTAGATTTCACAAAGGTGAGAAAACAAAGGGTAATGTAATTTTTGGCGTTGCTACTGCTACCTTTCCTCTGGTTATTTTAAGAATTGCAAAAGTGCTGTAACACAGTGTATAGTAGCTAAGGTCATATACAGTTGTCATTTCTCCACTCTTTCCTTTGAAAGCAAATGTCATTATGTGACTCATCTCGTGAAAGAGTCAACTATGTGACTCTGTAATTAAATATGGTGAGGGCAGGAGAAGGGGACAACTCACCATCCCTATTGCCATCAGAGCCACATCTGCTTTTGCCACATTGATCTTAAGAAGCACTCTGAGTAGTCAATTACACTTATGACACTTTCCTAAATTCAAGGATTACCTGAATGATGAAGCAAGGCCACAGCATCTTCTAGCATGCTTCTTTCGCCAGGGGAAAAGTAGAGACTACAGCACTCACTGCTACCCTTCTACACACTGTGCCTCTGGCCTTACATTTGAACTTACAAGAAGCATTCAGGGATGGCACATGGACCTCAAACACCCTTCCTGCCACAGGTTCACAAATGGAGCATAGTGTTTTCCTACAGACAGACTCCTGTATAGAAAAGCTGGGAAGCTTTCAGTAGTTATAATGCCTCAGCATTACCTTAGCATATATCTAGAGGCATAAACTCCAAATACATGCTTCAAAATACCCAAGCACCAAAACATCTAGTATATGGGGATCTGTTAGGAACTGTCCATCACAACACTAACCTGTATAACCAGGATATGTTACTATACTGAAATTGATTTAGTCCTAAGGAAATATTGCAGACAACAACAAAATTAAATATAATTTTCAACAGTAAAGCCAGAATATATTGATGAGAGCAATTATTACTCTTCATGTGAAAAGAAAAAGTCTAAGTGGGACTAGTAATCATTCCATTCTTGAGTACTGACATTTTCAGCAGATTTGGTAGTCTGTAGAAGATGCAGATTAAAATGCAACAATTTCAAAAGAAAATTCACCGAAGAACAAACATTCAAAATTATACAGACAGTAAGCTGTGTGTGCGCAAATCGCTGGTGGGAAACAAGCTGACAGTAATAAAATGGATCCTAATAAGACAGCTGATCAAAATGAAACAATGCTGCAGCTGTACATTTGGTCAAAAAAACAGTTTATAGGGAAACAGGTCATAAATTTGATCAACCACTGTACTTGCAAACATACATTTAATACTGCCATCCTTACAGGTGTTACGAATCCAGCTTAAGTTTCTCCATTGGTATCTGGAATATTTACAGCTCCAGTGCCTTCATAGATCTCCAAGTGGAGATTTGGAATGGATTTAGACTAGACGTTGCCTGCCATCGGTGATGCTCGTGCAAACGAATGGGGCTTGCACTGCTTCTGATGGTGAGAAGAGTAACTCGTCCTGGGTTTAGGTGGCAGGGAGCTCCTCCTTAGTACGGACTGTACCTGAAACTGGAAGCTAGTTTCGGGTAGAGAGGGGTGCAAGTTGTGCTTTCCTCCTTTCCCCAGCACCTACGGGAGCTGCTGGCGCAGGCGGCACCGTGCTGACCGGGGCTGCCGGCCGAGCCTAGGCGGAGTAGCCGGTGCCAGGCCAGAGCTTCTGCTCCTCTAACGCTTCTTTCCGTCCCCAGAGGCAGCGGCCCCCCACCCTGCCCGGGAGAGGACACCGCGCTGCCTGCCAGCGAACAAGCAGAGCTCTCCTCAGGCTCTGTGTCCACCTGCGGCCCGGGAGGGCGGGCGCAGAAGACCGGGAGGGGTGGGATGCAGGCGGCTTTGAGGTACTGCCCAACGAGAGGTACTGGGTGAGCGGGTACTCTCCTCAGCACCACAACTCACGGACCGGGCCGGATGGGCAGACCGGTGACGGCTGAGTCGCAGCCTCGCCGCAGGGGCACCAGCCGCCAGGGGCCCGCGGCGCTGAATTCAGCGCTTGCCGCCTGTCGGGAAGCGGTCGCCGTGTGGTGGCGGAGCGGCGCGGCCCGTCCCAGCTGGGCGTCGGGCCCGTCCCGGCGGAGGGCGCGGCCCGTCCCGCCCCCGCGCCGCGCACAGCGCCAACAGCCGGAGCGGCGGCGGCAGCACCTCGGCGGCGCTGGGCCAGGCTCCCCCTCGCCGCCTTTTCCTGTCTGCATCCTCACCGGTCCTCCACCCCCCCTCGCCATTTTCATCCGGGAGGAGCTCGGCAGGACTTCCCTGAAACTTTCCGGGGGAACTCGCCCGGCGCCTTCGGGGCGGTCGCGAACTTTCCGTCGCGGTGCCCGCCTCTCTTTCTCCGTTCCTGGCCCCTCGGCTCCGGTGGCGGCTGCGGAGGGAAGTTTTCGATGAGCGCCCCTCCGCTGATCCGGCCGCCCAGCCCGCTGCCGCCGCCGGGGGCTGCCGCTGGCGGCGGCGTCGCCTTCCATTTGCAGATCGGGCTGAGCCGGGAGCCGGTGCTGCTGCTGCAGGACTCCTCGGGGGACTTCAGCCTCGCCCATGTCCGGGAAATGGCATGCTCCATCGTCGACCAGAAGGTAAGAAGCAGTCTCCTCCAGTCGAGCCCCTTCCTGCTGGCCCCCGCTGGTGGTGGCTGTGAACTTTCCTTTCCCTGGCCTCCCGGCTCCGGTGCTAACGAGATCGACGGCAACTTTACTGCGCCTCCCTCCCCTCCTCTGCTGCCGCCCCGCTCCCTCATCCGGCCGCGCTTTGCCCCTGCCGTACCCTCCGGGTGCCGAAGACGCTCCATGCGGGATGCTCGTATGCGAGCTTAACTTTTACTCTGTTGGCAGCGGATGCAGTTAACTGTGCTAATAGCTGTTATTAAAACACCCCCCAGCCGGATCTATCTGCCCGCTTTTTAACGCTGCGGAAGGAGGGGGGAGGCAGGAACCTGTCAGTTGTGGTGGCAGCGCGGCGCCCTGGGGCAGTTCGCGCCTTGTCCCGGCCTCTGCCGGGAGAGGAAACTTTCCACTGACATAAAAAAAAAAAAAAGGCAAACAGCAACAAGGAAAAACAGCCCCGAGAGCCCAGGATTCACAGCGCCGCGCCGCGCTCCGCACGCCTTGCCCCAACACAGGCGGCCCGGCAGGCCCCGCAGCGTCCCGGTGCTGCCTGCCCAGGGGCCGGGGCCAAGCCGGGGGAGCGGGGTCTGCGGGGCCGCTGGTGCTGGGTGCCGGCCCATGAGCTGGCAGGTGGCTGCAGGGCTGGAGTGGGATGAGTCCCTTCTGGCTGGCAGCCGCTGCGGGTGCCTGCGGGTCGCTCGGCGGGACGAGGAAGGGGGGGGCTCAGGGTGGAAAGGTGTCCCCGCCTGCCGGGGTGGCACTAGCCCAGCTCCTCCGGTACGGTAGCATCGCTAGGTACAGCTCACCGGGACTCCAGTAAAATTCGCGCAACACGCTAAAACACATCTGGCTTACCGGCGGACTTCCGCTGACTTGATCCTTTTCCGATTTCTGTGTGTTTAACAATCATGTGATGTACTGAAATAAAGTTTAACTGTACTAGTATTTGCTGTGTGAAGCACCCGCACCAAAGTATCATAGTGTTTGCAAAGGATAAAAAAGCAAACCCCCAAGCTGATAAAGTATTCAGGAAGGTGATAATGAGAAAAACTTGGGCTTTTATCCCTTTGTTTTCACCAAGGTAAAATGATTTCAGGTAGGGAATTTGTTTTTTTAAGAAATTGTTAGCTTTGCCTTAATGTCTGTTTGTAGAGTCCCATCGATGTGGACTTTCCTAAATAGGGGACTTTTTTTAAGAGTAACTACTGAAGTGTTTTCAAAACAAGTATGAAATATGCATCCTCTAGGGAATTAAATATGCATTTTTATATGTATTTTTCTTAGTTTAAGAAATGGTCACCTGCTTTATTAAATTGAATTCTGAAGAAAGGCGTGTCCTTTTGTTTAATGTTACCATATTTTCTTTCAAAGCTAGGCCAAAACTTGTTACTTGGTCAACAGAGACGTCAGAAAGACTTTTTAATATTTCACCATTTCTAGTTGTGCTAGCAGTAATGGAAACGTTAAGATTGTTGCATGCATTGTTTATGTTTTTGTGCTTGAGTAGTTTATTAATTTCATAGGTTTACTATAAACTTGATTTTAATCACAATTGCCAGTGTACAGTTGCCTGAAGAAAATTAAATGGGTTGGCTCATTCTCAAAGAGTCAAACTTATTTGATTGAGTACTGACATACCAATTTTTAACACCTTAAATTTCTTGCATTTTCCTGACTACATAAAAGGGAGCATCATTTAGCTACTTCTCTACAGAGTGTGCTTGAATGAGGAACTTTCTTCTAGTTGCAGTTTCTCAGTGCCCAGATGCCTGCTTTTCCAAGGCTGTTGGGAAGGAAGTGGCTTATGAAAGGGAAAACTGGAAGAAAGACAGGCTTTGGGTTTGGTTGTTTGTTTTTTTTTCCTTGTTGTTGAGGTTTTTCTGTTGTGTGTGTTGTTTTTACATTTTTTTTTTCATTTGGGTTTTTTTTTTTTCTTCCTCATCAGGTGGTGGGCTCTACCTCCTCCACTTTGCAGATAAATTTGTATGTTATTTAGTCCTCAGTCTCTCTTTTAAGCTTAAACCTGCAAGTATGTCTGTAGGTGACTTCAGTAACACACGTCCTTTCAGTTACCATGATGGGATAGGTAGCATACACAAAGTTATTCAGCAGACTGCCAAAGACCCTCTTTAAAAAAAATTATGTGACACTAGAACTGTTCCAAGGTAACTGTTCAGTAATTATTCCACAGTAACTTCGTGTGTGTTACAGGTACATGATTTTCTCTTTTTCTGAAATGTTTTTTAAGCACTGCTTACTCTTGATTTTATGAGAGAGGTGTATTTGCATATCGCAATCAAGCAGGAGACTATACTATAAAGAATATTATATTGAAATCTCACACTACTTTCAAGTTTCCTTGGGTCTATAAAGCAGTGGCCTACCAGGTAACAATTTTGTACCTAAGTCTCCACTTAAAAGAGTGCTCACTGAACAGTATATAAGGATGAGAAAATAGGATTTTGTTTTTCTCTGTGGCTGCCGTATTAGACTGCAAAAATCAACTCTCTCTGTGGTGAGCTGTTAAATATTTAAGCAGTCCTCCGGTACACAACTTTTAGGGTTGTGCTGAATTCCCTTCAGTATCAGTGTCAGATCATCTGTTCATAGCCTTTTCCATTATAATATGGGTATATCTGATTCAAGATATTTAGGACTTTTATTCAGCATGGGTTTAGACACCAACTTAATTTAGTGCTGCTCAAAATTTATGGTAAATTGGACTAAGCTTTCAAGGTATGCAGAATGTAGCCTCAGGAGGCTGTTAATGTAGGGAGGTGTGTGTGTATATGCATATAAACCAACCATATTTCTATGTATGTGGTTTTAGATATAAAAATAATATACACATACACACATATATGAAACTCTTATTGCTATGTATAATTTAGAAATCTGTATTAGATGTAAATGTACGTTTGCATATATTTACCCTGCTGGACTTTAAACAGCATCTGAAGTACAATGGTTAGGTTTTCTAATTTTAGGAGAGAGTGTAATTCTATTAGTAATGTATTCTATATGATGTGAAAAATTGAATGAGCGAAGTCTGTCTTTTTCTCTATTGAAAAAGAAGCATTCTTTCAGGATTTGTATCCTGGGAGAGCTGTATGGAAAGTTTCTTAACAAACCCGAAGATGAAATGGTACATACCAATTTCAGGCATAAATTCACACACATTTAAATCTGTTAACTGTTCTGAAGACAACAAAATTTGATTCCTTTGAGTTTGTGCATTTTGTTTGTCTCAGAACCAGTGACATGAAACCCTTGAGGCTTGATCATGTGGGGGTTGTTTTTTCTGCAGTTGAATTGAATTTTAGCATTTAAATGATGTGGTTGACAAGAAATGAGGATCAACTGCAAAATGTGTGTCAGTGTTTGACTTCTAGGCTAACTCCCCCACAAGAACAGTGGGAGGATATTGTAAAATACAGTCTTTGTTTTCTCAAGATAAATGGTTTTAATTATTGCCCTTTTTGGTTTAGCTGCACACAATAGAACCACTTCTTGAGGCCAAAAGTGTAATGCAAAGCACACTAAGTAGGGTCATGGCATATTTTTAATTGTCTGGCATTATCATGTTAAAGACTTTTTACTAGCAAAAGACAAAGGAAGGAGTCTTTATACATTTTTTTTTTTTAATAAAAAATTATACAATTTTGATTCAAAGGGAAAAGTAGTTATTTATTTTTTATGTTTGTCTGAAAATATAAATAATTTGTCATTGCTGTACTTAACATAGTATGCTTTGGGCTACTGCTGTGATATTGTCAGGTTTTGGAAACTTTGAGTTCTCAAGTAAATATACACTGCAGTGTTACTTGACTTGAGAATGTGGGGCTTCTAAAATAGACCTTAGGGCAGACGTTAAGAGCAGATGTTGGTTAGGCCTTCAGCATTTGAAGTAGGGAAATTGAGAGGAATATTAAACGCAAATAAAAGGAGCAAAATTTGGTCTGCTCAGGGTGTGCATAGTTCAGACTGATTTCTGAAATTACTTTTGTAAATGGTTCACTGGTTTGGATAATTCTGAAATTTCACAGTAGGAAAGGGGAAAAGTAATAAAGTAGGCCATGTCAGGAAGAGGAAAGGACAGAAAGAAAAGTAATAAAAGGGTGGTTCAAGCTGACATAGTGCAGCTGGAATACTGTGCTGAGATTCAGCTTTATGTAAGATATTCAGTGTTAAATTAGGAGAATTGTCACAAATCAAGCCCAGAGCCTTTTTAAAGTATTCCTGAGAATTGAACCAAACACGTTCAGGAACAGGTATGCATCCACTTGCGTTTCCTGCTGTCCTTGGTAAGGGAAGTCTAACTTATTTCTAAATAAATAAAACGGGAAAACAAAAATAAGCTTAGTTTTGTTTTCTCAGGCTGGAATCTCTAAACTTGTGATCTGAGCGAAAAAAGGAGCTTTTCTAAAGGTTGGCACAAAAATAAGCTTAACCGTCTTTGCAAAGGTTTCAGGCAGCTACAGAAAACATACGGGGTTTATTTATATGGATGATGTATTCCTCCTCTCTCCCTGTTCCAAATCTACAAATTCTCCTAAAATAAACAAGAGCCTGGTGGTAATGAAATCATTTCCTTTGGAGTAGGGTAGGGACTCAGGGTGAATAGTATACTAGAAAGAAAAACTTAAAGCCTCGGGGTAAACAGAGACACTGTGACAGGTTTTCACCATGCTGACCGAAACGCACATACCTTCAGTCAAACATACGGATTTAGAGATTTCATATATTCACTATGTTTTTGGCTGTAGCCATGGTCTTCATATGTTCTGGAAAAGTTCGTACAGATGTGCTGTTAAAAGTTAAATTCTCATGGAGTCTTTAACTGGTGTACACTGGTAACAAAATATTTTGACTTTTTTCTCTGAAGTAAGTCTTTTCTTGCACTGAATTCTTCCTTCTGCCTATATTGTGAAAACACCAAGTTGTTAAATTGCATTTGAGGAATGTGAGGTGCCTCGTCATTACACATATAAACATATTCCAAAGTGAATACTTTTATAATTATATCACTCTTATTAACTCAAATGAGAGTTTTGATGTTTACTGTTTAATCTTTTTATTGACTTTATTATTCTCTACCCTGGAAACTGTAAGTCAGTATATATAACATTAGTTTGTAGAGAGGTTAAAATTACTTTTGGAGCATGTGTGATTAAACACTAGGTAAAACATAACTTTGATGAAAGTCAATCAGTATGAATTTGTTTAAAGGAACTGTGAGGTTTTCTAAGAAATGCTAACTTTGTTACCTGTCCTGTCAGTGATCCAGGTGAGGAAAACGAGTCTAATGTCACAAATGTATGTAGAGCATTTGAGAAATCCCCTGCCAAAGAGTAAAGGTTATTGGATGAATTCTCATAGAATAAGAAATAAGATGGAGCTTTGGATGGAGGACAGGCTTGTAACCAAAGTAGTTGACATTTTAATTTTTAAAGGAATTACGAA
>JBCJKH010071502.1:0-10035 GCA_039877255.1 Loriculus beryllinus
GGTGTCATCGGCAAACTTGCTGAGGGCGCACTCAATCCCACTGTCCATGTCACCAACAAAGATGTTGAACAAGACCGATCCCAACACCGATCCCTGAGGGACACCACTCATCACTGGCCTCCAGCCAGATACTGAGCCATTTACTGCAACTTAGTCTGGTAAACATTTTATATTTATAAATTTTTGAAATAGTGCACAATAATTTATTTATTGACCATGCTGAGCACCCAACAGAGGTAATGCAATACTGAGTTTCACTGACAAAGGAGTTAAAAATTGACTTTAAAAGTTAGCAGACGAATTGAAAGAACAGTTAAATACAACTGTTATTTTGTTGCATTTAATTATTTCAAGCAGTATGTGGTACACCAAACACTAAAGAATACAATATGAACTTTTACAAGGATCAGTTTCCCAAACTCTAAGCATTTATCACTGTAACTGTATTTTGGGACCACAGAATATGAGAGAAGTCCTAGTAAAAACTGGGAACAAATTACGCATATGTTACTAGTTGAATCGAAAGAGGTAATGCTTCAGACATGACTAAGATCATGATAGTTAAAAACAACAACAACAAAAGAACAATTTTTAAAACTGCTTTGAAAGGACTGATGAAAGTCAGGAATACAGAAATAATGAAAGATAATGACAATACAAGTTATTATTTTTTAAAGATACATGTCTTTCCCAAATGTTGTTAATTATTGTGAAATCTCTTGAAAAAGGCAGATGATTTTATGATTACAAAATGTAAATTTTGTTCCATAGTTAGGAGTTCTTTAAAAAGTGGGGGAAAAAAAAACCAAAAAACAAATCAAAAAAGGAGGGGAGGTGGTGCTGATAAACTGATAAGGATTTAAAGTTTAAGTAACCTGATATGGCTCCTAAGAGATCCAAATGGATCATTCAAAAATGGAGACTATCAACAGAGAAACAATTGCAGTCAAGGAGTTCCACAATAACTGGGTCTTGTCAAATGAATCACTAACCTTTTTTGACAAGATATGAGGTTGGACATTAAAAACATTTCTGTTAATGAAGTACTTGAATTAAAAAAAAAATAAATTACTTAGAACTACGTGACATCTCGATTTAAAAATCTTACTGGTTTAAGCATGACAGTATACAGAAATAGCAACATCCACTAAGGGTATCAAAAACAGCTTCACCAGCACATCTGAAAATAAAGTGACTATGAAAATTAATGAATTGGGCAACTAAACAGTAAGGTTCCTCCAAGATCATTTTTGGTTTAAGTCTCATCAATATTTTTAATTGATGATCTGAGGATATTTTTGATGAATGAGAATAGAAAATCTTTGGTGGTTAAGTGCTTGACAAAGATTCATGGAGCGTGAGTAATGAAGGAGCCGGTTACTGCTACAAACAATCTGAATCACTTGGCTAAATGAACACAGTCACGAAAATGCTTCAGATAGGTCCTAACACACATCAAAATAATTACCTCTGTGAAGGGATGCAGGTTACACTTACCAAGTGGGATTTTCTCAGTTCACTATTTTTACTAAGCAGAGGGCAGAGAGGATGTGGGTTTACATGTTTTTTGCTTCATTTTAAAAACAAGCTGCCTGTAAAGAGATCACATTTAGACCTACAAGGACAAAAGTACCTTCAGTGACTTAAATCTGAAGGGAGAGGAAGATAACTCAATAGTCCCTGTTTTACAGTACAGTTGCATAAGCTTTCCTGATTCCTGAGTCTGGTGACGTTTGGGTAATATGCCCTTTTTTCTTTTTTTTTTTTTTTTTTGCGGGGGGAGGGAATTGAGGGGCATTCTCCCACTTAGAGCTAAACTTTCCACTAGAACACACGTTAGCTATTCCCTTATTTTTGCCAACTGCAGAAGAACCAGGAGATCTTCGCTGAGGGTACAGCTCTGCACAGGCTTCCCATTCAGGGTGACATGCTCTAACTAGCCAGTCTCCAGCCTGAGAAGGGAGTTCAGAGCAGTTCAAGCATGAGTGCAAAAGAGTCAAGTGCCACTAAAAGCCCATCACAGCAAGGACAGGATGGACAATGTATGAAGGCCAAACACAAAAGCTCAGTATCAGAGACAAAAAAACCCTGAGTGCACTAGGCTCAGATGCCTGAAATACCAAGTGGCTGGGAAATGGTATGCTTAATATATTAATGTTGCTGTATTGTCTAGTTACTTACAAAAAAATAATAATAATCTTGTGTTGATGCCGGCATCAGTACTGTCCTTAAAATTACATTTGAAAACTGGAGAAGAAATTTAACCATTTTGAGAGACTTGAGAAACTGGCTTCCTATATATTTGAGTGAGAAACTCGCATTCTGACTCAGCTTGCAAGGTCTAATTATGTCCCCAAACTTTTCCAGAAGAACCATAACAGTAGTTTCAACTGCAATATTTACCAACTCCTGTAAGCTGTCAACAGCTTTGAAACTCCAAATGAGAAAGAAACAGATAGGAACCATATGGCATAACCAAGAAGTTCACCAGTAAAATTACTGGAAGACATGTTTACAATGTAGGTGGATAGTGCTTAAACTTCCAAGCAAGTGCCTGACAACGCTCATTTACTTACTTCTTTCAGCACAGCATTACACAGGTGAACTAATCCTCGTCCAAATGCCTTAGTACAGCACTTCACTGGAGCTAATAAACCTTCTCCGGCAGAGCTCAGCAGCTCAGATGCAGAGACACATTGACATGTCTATTCCACTTCCATTCCTGCTATTAACCCAGACACTGTTACCCTGGGCATCTCCACACTGCAACGGGTTTATTGACTTGACCAAGAGGTGCTGTGACTTACAGTATTAAGTGAAGGAGAAGGTTGTGCTTCTAGTCCTCTACCTAAAACCTAAATCTGCTTTCCTGTCCTTTTGTGAGTGCTGCCAGAAAAAGCAGAGCTGTGTTACACCCATGTAACTAATAAAACCCACTAGGAAGCACATGTGCACTGATGGAAGCAGACATCATTAGCTGATCAACATGTAGCTAAGCCTGAAACATTCTCCTTTTGATTTAATATCAATATCCAATCTCATTTCTGTGTTTATCTGCCTCTGAAAAAAAAAAACCCAAAAAACACTGCAGATGTGAAAAGGTGGAAGAAACATTAAAAATTCTAGCAATTAATTAAAAAGAACAGAATTTACCAAATAGGTATTTTATACTACAAATTTCTCTACTCTGGATAAGAATCGGTAGAGAAAGAATGTCATTGAGCCACTGGATGCTTTCTCCATTGACAACAGTGGGACCAAGGTTTAACTCAAAACATCTGTTAATCATATGGACAGAGCAAAGATCTTTAATTTCTCACTTTCTACGACTTTAGGAATTGTTCTTGAGGAACTCATTTTAGGGAAGACTGTTACTTAGCAACCATAATCTGTTTTAAAACAAAGCTTTAGCCTGTGCTTTTTCTCAGTGAGGAAATGATAGATCCCTGTCTGTAAGTGTTTCTAACCAAACTAATGGCTAGAACAAACATGTAGACTGAACATCAATGGAAAGCTGTATGCAAGCTGCCTGGCAAAGCAGCACCCTTACATAGTTTGACCCTTTCCTCATTTTTGCATTCATGGCAAAGAAAGTCTCAACTCTCAAAAAATAAATAAAATTCTTTTTAAAAGGTTCCCTCCAGACACTGGCTGCTGGGTGATACAGAGCAGTCACGTCCATGGGTACGGGAAAAGCAATGGTTTTGTAAACAAATGGGAAGAGTAAATACCTGCTAGGTTTCATCCTCTGCAATAAAAGTGCAGAACATGGCAAGAAAAATCAGGGAATATGGACTAGTTCACCTTCAAAATCAAATATCGGATCAGAGTAGCTTTCTTACTATGCCTGTCTAAGACTCAAGCAGAGACTGCACAAAGGTGCCAATTATACTGAAGCTAAGCTGGCCCCAGTCAGATACTCTGAGAGATTTTGGTGCTCCTAATCAATTGTATATAACATGCTGAGCTACCCAAAGGTTTCAAGAAAAGGACAAGGCAACAACATATGGCCTAAACAGACTGTTCATGTCTTTCCCTAAACAAGGAACAGCTTCACCTTAGACTGACCTTGCAATTACAGGCTCCTGGGAGCAGTTATGCACTTGAAAGCAGCACAACAAATGGCAGGGACAGGAAAAGACTTAGAAATACTGAATGCAGAGAGCCCTCAGTAAGCAAAGCTACGCATCCTGGCCACAGTGCCTGAGACAAGACTGCCCTGCTGCACTGGTTTTGGCTGGGGTGGAGTTAATTTTCTTCATAGTATCCGCTATAGGCTGGAAACAGTGTTGATAATACAGGGATGGCTCAGTTAGGGCTGAGTAGCACTTACATCAGGTCAAGGTCTTTTCTACTCCTCATCCCACCCCACCAGTGAGGGCAAGGGGTGCACAAGTTGTTGGGACAGCTGAGCCCAACTGACCCAAGGGATATCCCATACCATATGGCATCATGCTGAGTGTATAAAGAAGGGGGGAAGAAGAAGGAAGGGAGAGATGTTTGGAGTGATGGCATTTGTCTTCCCAAGTCACCGTCACTTGTGATAGCACCCTGCTTTCCTGGAGATGGCTGGAACACCTGCCTGCCAATGGGAAATAGTGAATGAACAACTTGTTGTGCTTTGTTTGCATGCATGGCTTTTACTTTACCTATTAAACTGTCTTTATCTCAACCCATGAGTTTTCTCCCTTTTACTCTTCTGACTCTACCCACATCCCACCACAGAAGAGTGCATAAACAGCTGTGTGGGGCTAAGCTGCCAGTAGGGTTAAACCATAACATCTACTCAGGCCGTTTGGTATCTGAATCTTAAAATGTAATGTAGCAGCAGAAGAATGCTTTATACTATCACTTCTTATACAGATGAAACAATGATAAAAGCTCCTTCAGAGGGGCGCTTTTAGCAATTTGAGGCCAAGTTTCTGAAAAAATCCTCCCCAAAATAATAAATTTAAATAACTGCAAAGTAAGCAAAGTAGATTAACATGCCAGCTTCCTCCAGCAGCAAGAGCAGAATCTGAATAGGTTTTCCAGAGAAAATATTAAGTGGCAAGGGAAAAATTGCAATGCCACCTCAAATAACTCATACCTATATGACTCAGTTCAGGAATATTAATAATATCCACACATCCAGAGCCTGCACTCATTAGAGTTTTGGGGATACTGGATCCTGAGCAATAACCTACCAAATTTATCATAACGATTGGGTACCTAGCATCATTTGTGTGGGGCAAAAATAACTTGTCAATTTTTGACAACCCTACCTAAATCTTAGCAATTTTCTGTTTTGTAACTGAGAAGTTATCTTGGCTTTCTTAAATACCCTTGAATACACGAACTTCAGAATAAGAATGTCTTCATATGACCCTTATATCACAAATTGCAGTTTATGTATGATTTCTTTAAAACCACACAAACATACATGTATTTGATATGTGTGAAAAATAAATATGATAAATATTTGCAAATATGCCAAAATCCAGATTGATCTTATAATTTAGTAAAGGAATTTTACATACACTGACCAAACTGCAGAACTACAATTAGCAATAAGTATTACAGCTAATTTGCACTCCTTGTCAGATAAACCTTCTTTTCTCTCTTACACCCTTCTTTTTCCCCTCTGAAGTGGCTTCACATCAAGTGTGCAATCTCAGACCTCAGCCATTTCCTTCTGAGGGAGCTGCAACAGATGACAACATAAGAGATTTCAGATTTATTAAAAAGAAAAAATAAAAAGGAACTCTAGTGCTTAGGAGAGTTAAAATATGTTTTCCTCTGTCTAATCCTTGTGTTTCATTGTGAAAGAGTTCTTTTCCAACTAACACAGTAACAGCTGCTGGCTCTTTTTCCTTTATGATTTCGCATGACACATATCTCACTAGTGCTCTCAGCAATTTATTCTTAATGCCTTGCTGCTTACAGTAAGGGATTTTTTGGACAAGTTCAGAGTTGTACACATAAAAAATAAGACATGGGGAGAGGAGGGGAAAGGTCCCTTTAATTCAACAGGTTGCAGGAAATGCCTCTGTGCCAGAAGAGGCATTTGCCATGGCTGAGTTTTGGGTGCAGGAAGGACATTTTTAAATTTAATTTCTAAAGGCACAGTATGTGCTAGACATAGTGCTCATGTGGAGACTGCTGATTTTAAAACTGCTGTTCAGTTCCAACTCCATCAGATCAGGTCAAGAATCTCAGAGAATTTATCTCAATGAGCCAGGAAAGAGGTCACCCCATGGGGAAAAGAAAGCCCTTAAGAAAGATTGCTACACAACCACACTGCTGTGTCAGAGCATGCTGCTGCTAACAGAGGCCATAAGCCAGGGTTTGCTTACATTTGTATGGCTAAAAAACAAGGGGATAAAATTCCATCACTGACACAGACCTCTGATTTAACTTTCATGAGCAGCTGACTTTAAAAACATCAAGTGTTTGGGTTTGTACATCCTAAAATTAAAATTACATCAATGAATTACAGCTTCGACTTGGAGGACTTTGAGCTGTCGCAGCCAAAGACAAGAAAGGAGCTCCCAAGAGGCCTCCTAACTCTCACTTGTTCATTCAGAATGCGAACACTAAATCTCATTGATCTTCTGATCACTACAAATTATTGGTAAGCTCTGCATTAAACCAGACTGCTGTAAATTGGAGTTGACAGTATTATCACTGCACGAAATGCATGAGCTCTGTGTTTGCCAAAGTGTGACCTCGTGGACTAGTGGTGTAGCACTGCAGGGGCTGAGATTTCTAATCCAACTGCCATTCTCAAGCAAATGATTTCAATCACACTTTGCTTAAGAACATGTCTTCACACTAGACATACATCAACACCTAACAAACAAAAAACCCGAAAGGATGTCAGACCAACATTTATATCTCCAAATGCAAACTCACAAGACTCAGCTGCATCAGGACATTAATACCCTTCCACACAGCCTCCGTCAGTGAAACCATCCTCAACAGACATACTGATACTAGCTTACATGCAAGCACAATAAAAATTCTAAAGAATGATCCCAGAAATTAAATGTGAGTGTTAAGATCACAGGAGGAACCCTACTAACAGGGTTAGTGATGAGAAGTTTTATATTACAGGAAGAGATTACAGAACATATCAGGCAAACAATTTCAGAAGCTGGCATGACTGCCAGGTTTGCTAACTGATAGGAAGACCCTTCTCTGCTCTTGTTCTTTTTTTTTCTTTTGTATACATGAAGATGGCACATACGTATTCTTCTTCAATCAAGGCATTTTCGCATCAGCTCAAGAGAAAAGAATTACTGAAGTAAAGCAAGCAACGAAGGTTACAGAATGAGTTACTTCATCCTTTGAAGGTTGTTGTAGGCCAATGGTTTCTTTCAATGTGAGGCAAATTATATAGTTAGCATGATAAACAAGTAAAATTGCTTTGACAATCAAAGCTTTCATGGAAAAGTGGTAGGTGGCAACACCATGTCTGAATGGTAGGCAGGTACATGGGAAGAAACTGAGGACACCTACAGGAGTTCCAGGTGCATAAGTTTGCAAATTTTGTACATTATTTTCCACTTCAGACATCTAATGAAAATTATGTAGTATATTTACATTCACACGATTAGTGGCATGTTCATATTACATTATCTTATAATCAAAATAGTTCACTTGAGTTTGAAAAGGCAGAAGAAATTCTCTTGACAAGTAGCCTCAAGAGATATTTACAAATGAACTGAAGAATACTGTCTTTGGTTCACAACTAAGGGATAGAGCCAGTAAATGCCTTGGGAATCTGTCAGATTGGCACCACAATCCTCAGTTATTTTAGGCACCTGTATTACAAAGTAGAATCAGGAATCTTGTTCTGGGCATGCCTCCCTCCGTTTCTGAAGGATACTCTGAGCAGAGCCTAGCAGTCATCCCAAGTGACACCCACTTGTACCTGTGCATAAATTATTCAGCTCCTTGGGCCACAAACAGTGCAAACAGAAAATAGGACACAAATCTGCAGGCACACAGTAAGAGACAAGGTCCTCTTCTGGCTCCTGCTGCTTTGGGTTAGACTAAAACCCCACCTGCTTTAATAATCTATTTTCTGCTAGGGCCAGCAGGCCATAATTAGAGAAAATTACAAGAAATGCAATGTGAATATAGCGATCCTTCCTGGACATGCAATGCTGACTGCCTTAAGTTAGAAGAGAAAAGGCTTTCCAAGTCAAAGGTTGCAACTATGGCAACTTTTAACAGCTGAAGTACTCTTCATGAATCCCACTATTTGGCTCTCAGATCCTATTGTGGCACCAGCTTCCACAATTCCATCTATGCAAAGTAACAATTTTAAAAATTTGGTTGCCTCCCAATTCCTCCAGTGCAAGCGGTAGAGAACAAGCATCTCCTCCCTTCTGTGTTCCTTGTCTTTGCTTTGCTCTTCATTCCTAGCCTAACAGTTCCTAACATTTGACTTACCTTTTTAAACTTTTCTGAACAGTAAGTTGGTGTGCTTGGGGTGGGGGGAACCTAAAATTTACTTTTTCTTTACTGTGTTGTTTTCCACACATGCTATTTACATTCAGAAATCAGTACTAGAAAGAAAACAGACAGACGAACAAATATACAAACAAAAGGTCAATTATTCTCTTCATCCTCAACTTCAGAATTTCACTATGCAAGTAATCAGCCCTCATAGACAGGAAAGCAAGTAATTCTGGTAACTTCTTTTTGTCAAAGTAAGGAGCAATTTGTAGTGATAGATAATTTTTGGATAGAGCACTTTTCTGTGGTAAAATAAGAACTCAACACTCAATTTCATGAGTGGGGGAAAAAAACCCCACAATAATACAAAAAACCCAAAACCAAACAAATGAAAAAAAACCCCCAAACAACAACCAAACAAAAATCCACACACACACACACACACACAACCAAAAACCAACAAGGGGAAGATGACCCAGTTTCCCAGTTCTTCTGCAGCTCTTCCACAGCCCATCCAGCAAAAGACCTAAGGACAAAGAAGAGGTTATGCCTGGTTTCCAGTGACACCAGGCCAAAAAGCTTCAGAAAATAAAGAGTTTAGATGTTTCCCAACCTGACTTAAAAAATCATAATTAAACACCAAAACTCCTTCGATTTGGCATTTTGCACATCAATCTTGAGCTCTGGGTCACAAGGGCAAGTTCTTGGAAATACCAAGATTACATCAGGCAACTTGACTGATCCCTTTATGGCACTAGGGGCAAAGACGAGCCCAGACTATACTCAATGCATGCACCTACAGTCAGGAAGCCATTTGGAGCATAACAACTTTATTGACTCAGCACACTTCTGGACAATGCTGCATATATATTCTCCCCTTACACGTCAGTAGATGGCACTCTTTATATTTACTATCTACATATTTTGCACACTTGCCAAAAAATTTGCCTCTTCTCATGGAACTGCAGTAGTAGATCACAGGTCCATAAACAGCTTCCTTTAGTGGGGAGCTGTGTGCATTAGCTACCATTTAGTGCAGGTTTCAGTGTTTCCTGGGCACACAAGCTGGTCGAGTATGTTGATCAGGGTCTGTAAACCCATGAAAACACCAACTGATCTGTACTTTATGCAATTAATCCACTCTCCCATCCACACTCTAATAAGCTAAAAACTGTCCCTTTCTACAAAGGTCAGAAAGGATCCAGCATTAACAAAGCATCTGCAGATGATACAAAAAAGAAGTCTATATTAAAACAGAGCTCTCTTCATTTACCTGGTACGCTCACTATCCATTTAGAGTCATACCGACTTCATTTAGTTATCTGTCCTTCATATTTGCATGGCCAGAGTGATGGGAAGGCATACTGAACGCCTCTCCCTGTGCACAGCATGTACGTTAAATTCCTTCAAATTAAAATTATTAATGTTTTGTTTGCAAGATGAACAATAACTATTTTGGGGTAAAAGCTAGCAATTCCACATGATGCACTACAACCCAAAAATAGTTCAGAAGAGAAAGAAGATCTAGGGCTGATGGCTTGCCAAGGCATTTGGGGAAGGCAGATAGGAATTCCTCATATCACAGCACCC
>JBCJKH010071503.1:0-13179 GCA_039877255.1 Loriculus beryllinus
CCGAAACTCAAAACCACAGTGCTTGCACCAGCTACTAAGAAGGAGAAAAATGACTGCTACTGCTGAACCCAGGACACATTTGCTTTTAAAATTCACTGAATTAACTACCAGTTGCGTGAGTGCTTTGGCGAGATGATGCCTATTGCTGCGGTACATGGGCACGCTACCAGGGGAAGTGGTGTGGTCCATGTCCACCTACGAAACTCCTCGGAACATCAAAGAGATGTGTCTTCCACCTCTGGATCTGCCATCAGCTCACTGGATGACTCTGGGCAGGTCTTTCTGCATCTATTTAGGATGATCAGGCCATCAAATGTTTGCTATTTGCATACCAACTCCCCAAATTTTTGCTTCACAGCAAAGGAGTGGAACAAAAGTTCCTTTTTTGTTCCCAGATTTGACACATTTAAGCAGCCTTAAAAACAATCAGTGATACAAAGGAGCTGGCTGAAAAATAAACCCTTCCAAGTTCCCAGTGTCATAAGATATTTACAGATGAATAAAGGCATAAACTTATGCAAGAACTTCTACATAACCTGTAATAGCAGCCTGCACAAGAATCGGGGGCTTTTGTTATTTCTGCATTTAGTAAATTCAGGCGTTACATTACTTCTAAAGTCCTTCTGCTTTTACAAGCAGGTATGATTGACAGCCTCTAAATGCTCTGCTCTTCATAATAACCATGATTGACAGCCCCTTGGTGCATAGCTGTCAGCCCAACAATGTTATTGTTCTCTAATAATTACCTGATCATTTTGTTTGCATGTGATGCTATTGGTTATGGTTCAGCTAAGGGAGAGTCCTCACAACTTCCCAAAACTTGTTTAGTCAGTGTTGATCTGGGGCTGCCTGATTCTGTGGCAGGGCTGGGACTGCAGACATTAGTGCCCAAGGTGCACTGGCTATCAATCTACTGGTAATTGATGCTTTCCCTGGAAAACAGAACATATTAAAGCCCAAATATGTGACAATCTGTGTATCATTTTGGCATGTATCACTCACACAGTTTTTGTACGAAGGGAAATGTTTCTTAACTTGACAGTCCCTCGATCACAACAGTATAGCTAGTAGTCTGTATGTGGTTGGGTCAGAGCCTCGTGTAGGATGGAGCATGTAGCTGAGCTCAGTTCACCACAGTTGATTACTTCCAAGCTGCTCAAGATGGAGCTTATTTAACTGCTGCTGAAAGTAGTGACTGAGATTTTTCCATCTTACACAAAGATGATCCTCAAGAACACTCAGCCCAGGGACCGGGTTGTGTGAGTCACTGGCAGAAAATCATAACCCGGTAGGGTCACTTTTCTGAGTATTTTCTGATAACTACAAAATGAAATGAACTATATTATGTTCTTTTTATATGAAGTGAATCAACCATAACACTGTGCGCTAGAGAGTGGCAATCTTAGTCAGAAAATGCTCTGCCCTTTTACCCTCGTACTAGGTATAAATCCAAGCTGGCATTCTCCTGAAGTATGAAAGCACCTTCTTCATCCCTGACTTGATTTGCAGCTGGGATGGAAGAAGACAGGGCTCAGAAATGGAAACAACATTGGTTTGGATTTTCAGCCTAGGAAGACTCAAGAATCTCCAGGATTTTTTGCACACCCATAAAACTGAACTTAGCAGAACAGCTTGAAGTTGAACAAAATGCTACTCCCACATCAGAGTAGTGTTGGGAATGAACTTCACACTGGGGAATTGATTGCCAATTTACCTATTTTTGATTCTTTGAGAATGTTCTTGTTAAAAAACCTTACAAACCCACCTACCCTGCAAAAAAGGAAAAAGAAAAAGATTTCACAGAATGGTTTGGGTGGGAAGGGATCTTCAAAGCTCATCTTATCCAACCCCCTGCATTGAGCAGGGACATCGTCAACTAGACCAGGTTGCTCAGAATCAGCTTGTCCTGGAATATCTCCAGGTGCTTTGAAAGTCTATTATTATGTTAAATCTGGTTACTCTTAAAGGACTAATGCCTGAAGAAGTAAGCTCAGTCTGGAGCTTCCCAAACATTGTCAGTTCTGCATTGTGGTGCTGAAAAGAGTAAGCAGGTATCAGAAGGGGAAAGCTGAGTGTCCTGAGGTTCTGCTTTTTGAAACCAAAACTGTGGACCTTGAGCAGAGTTTTGTAGCAAACCTGTTTGGTTGCCTTTTCAAAGACTGGTAGAACGTTTGGGCTGTGCACCAGTGGACACTATGCATCACCAAACACCCTACAGATCCAGGGCTTGGGTTTGCAACATAACACTGGAACATCAAGTTTTTTGTTCACATTTACTGCAATTGAAATCAAGAACACAGTGCACAGATTGTATAGCCAAATGGGCTAATTCTGCTCATCAACATTTGTTCACACAGATTTAGGGGCTACATTGGGTCCAACTGAACAGTTGGGCCTTTATTCTTTGTTAATTTGCTTTCCAGTACTTCCGAATTTCACCAACATAGAACTGACCATTTCAGTAGAGTACTATCTATGATCCTGACCCCAACCTCTAATTGCCCACAGAGCTAGTTCACATCCTGGAAACATATCCAGAATCTTCTAGAAGTTGGTTTCAAGATGATAAATAGTGTACAGAACAATGAATCATTACAATGACAATGCAGTGTCTCACTACAGATGGAGGAAACTACTCATCGCATGCTAGATACAAACCAAAGGACAAAAAATTCAGCCATATGTAATTTATGCAAACACCACAAACAAGAGCTACACCCAGCTTCTCACAGCTCTTAAGTCAATGGCATGTCTGACATCTTCTTTCAAGGACTTTCAGGATGTCTTACTGAATTCATCCCGCAATCCCTCACCTCCAGCTTGGGCTCAGAGACTCCTGTAACCCAGTGCAACTGTTTTGGCATCTCCAGAATCTGTTTTGGCACTTAAAGCTCTGTTCCACATGCACACAAGCTCTGGTTGCTCACTAAAACATGTCAGAGAATGGAATAACCACCATACATGTAAGCCTTTTGTGGGGCACAGAGATGCTTAGTACCTAGGGACCCACCCCACCACCAACAGCAAGAAAGAAGTTCCCAAACAGGTAGAGAGCAAACATTCTTCTCTGCTATCTAAGCCACAGCGGTGTGTGGGACACAGGCACTGAAAACACAACATTTCCAAACCAGCAGAGATGCTGGTCTGCAGGAGGTAAAAGTCTCCTGTGTATCCAGAGCTTGTTCAAATCTTTAACAACTGGAGTCCTTCTGGTGCTTCACACAAGATTCCCAGTCATTTCCTTAGCACAGGCTGACCCCTCCCAGCCACATTGCCCCTTGGGTCCTGCAATTCCTACACTTCACAGATGCAGGGTTTAGTCTTGGGGCAATTCTGCTGCACCAAAGAGTTAGATGAAGAAAGTATTTTATGTGGTTTTTAGGATCAGAAATGAGTCAATTCTTTGGAAACTACCAGCTGTCCACAAACAAGCTGAAGAAACTCCTGCCTATGGAAGAAGTGTTAGCACCACCTAATAGCAGCTCATAGCAAACAGCTTCATAACTACAGTACGTGTTATACTAGATAGATCAAACTAAGACAAATTAATGCTCAGTTTTGAGGTTTGTTCTTTGCAGTGCATGGGATCATATTTCCCTTCACCTTTTGCTGTGCTTCAGTTCATGTGCCTCATCCCGCTCCCACTACTTCTACCCTGCAATCCCATAAACCCCAGATGAAACTCCTGAGAGCAATAAATTAGATAAATTTATTATTTCTTACTCAATAAAAGTTACTGATTCATCCAAGTTTATTCAGTACGTTCATGATCCTCATAGGAGTTGTGATGATCCTCATTTTCAACAGGGACATCTTCAGCACCATTTCATGTTTCATTGTGGGAAAAAATTGAGTCCTGTCAGTTAAGGTAGAGTTAAAGCTTGACTAAATTACTTTTGTCCTCTCTAACTACTACATTACCAACAGATACACTTCTATCCTCTTCCCATTCATGTTTCCTTACAATCACATTCTAAAACTAGATGCTACTGAACCAGAATTTATCTAATTTCCAATTTCACCAATAATTTATCAGATCAGCTAGACCAGTTTCATTTAGAATTATAAGCTTAGTTACATAAGACAGATTTTTCTCTCCATTAAAAATGTTAAGCTGCCTAAAAGGAACTAATATACTAAACTTTAATCTCTGTTCAAAGTCCAAATACATTATTATTATTAAGAAGTAATCTTAAATTGACAAGAACATGTTCAATTTTAGATATATCCTTTTAATTCAAAATTAATTAAACAAGAATGGAAGTAGCAAATTGTGTTATTGAGTACAACAGACCTTGCAAAATCAAACTAAAGCATTTTAACATCCCAGAGACGATGCTGAAACAAGCCTGGGTTTGGATAGTCAAAAATGCTATGAAACATGAATATAATCTTGTCAACCAACAAGACAAAAGTTATGCTGCTGAAAGATGCAGAGACCCTCAGCTGCCTGAGTTTAGCTCCAAAGATAGGAATGTCACAGGAACCAAAGGACAGCATTGGCAGCATCTGTCACCTGCCCCTACATGTTCTGATCTTCTACACGTGGGAAGGCAGATTAAATAACCACAAGAATATCTTCTGATATGATTTCTTGGAAGCAACATCCTTCCATCCCTACAGGTTTCCTAACTCTGAGGCAGCTCTGCAGAGAGCGAGCAAGTACAGTGTGCAACTGGGGAGCAAAGCTCCTTGGCTTCAGAGGCAGCAGCTTGTGCTGTTAGCCTGGGAGTATCTAGCCTTGCCCCCCTGCTGTGCATCACTCTTACCCTAGCATGATCTCCTCCAGAGGCAAAGAAATCACACCACTTGCTCATTATAGATTATCACCTGACTGTTCAATCCTGATTTCTCTGCTTCAGATCACCAAGCAAAGCCAAGTACTTTGGTTCTTTCAGTCACTACTGACAACAGAAACACCGTGCTGGTTGGTTTGGCACTGTGGACCACTTTTCTAGCCTAGGATTTTGGGGCATTTGAGCAAAGTGAAGGAGAACAGAGCAATGACGCTGGGTTTGTCCCATTTCCAGGCAGAGTGGCAGAGAGCCAGCTCCCAGAATTTTTCTGAGAAGCCAATTGATTCATGCTTGTCTCAAGTCCCAGTATCCTTGTGAGAAGCTGTCAGAGGGCAGCCAGAATAGTACAGTTGCTTCACCTCCTGCCAAACACTGAAAGGAAAAGCGACTGCATTTCAGTCACAAACAAAACAGGGGAACTGTCACAAAGAACCTTCCCAAAGCTCAGATTGAACCCAGAAATGCAGCAATCAGTCACCGCTGCAGATCAACACGGCTAACCAGCTCATCCCCACGTCTTCATGACCTATGGGTTGGTTGGACCCAAGGTATCACTGGTGAGCAGCACAGCAGGGTGGAGAGTCACGCTGAAGAAGGCTCCCAACAAGATCCTCAGTAAGCCCTGCTTTAAACCAGGCTTCAAGGTGTACTGTGGCCAATGCTGCCAACTTCCCTCTCACATACCCAGCCAATGGCATGCAAGCTGCCAAAATGGGAGAGGAAGAAACAGCAAAATGGAGAACACCACGGCCTGGGTTTCTTTTGGCTTTGCAGTCTTAGAAACGAGCTTGTGTCAAATACAGAGAGAAATGGGACTGTAATTTAGACATGTTCTTTCTTTAAGTGAACCACTTCGCCTGACCGTATTTCAAACCATCTTTAAGACACCAGTATATGGGTATATCTTCACAGCAATAACTCTACAGAAAGGCTGACAGCTAATTTAGCAGGACTCCATTCCAAGTTCTTACACAGCAACTCAATTATCTGCAGACTCTCGGGCAGCCTTTCAGCCACACAATGGCTGCGTAACACAGGTAAACACACTGATATGTAATTTACAAGCAGAGAAATCAAGATCCACTATCCTGGAAATAAAATCTGAGCTCCGCAGTAGAGTGAACAATGTGTCCCAGCAGGGGCCATGCCTGGCTTCCCACTACAGAATGCCTGGACTGTTACACTTGAAATGTCCAAGCTTTTTGCTCAGGCACAAGAGGAAAGCTCACCCTTCCACATCAACTGGACCTTTCTGATAACCACTCTGCTTGCAAGGCTGGAAGTAATAACAGAAAGGCAGAAAATAGAGGGAGATGATAAAATTAAGATAGCCGGGAATGTATTTCACAGAACTTTTATGCCTCAGTGCTGTTCCATCAGATAAATGGGGAAGAGTTTTAGGCGTGTTTTGGACTGGTTATTCATCTTGCCTGAAATTAATCAGTTAGAAACTGTATCAGTTTACCAGCCCAGCTCTTTTCAATTCCATCCCTTCCCTTCCTTTCTCTTCCACTTCCTTCCTTCTTTTTCAGCTGCAATATTCACTGTCTAATAATCGAGTTGAATTAGTTCACTAATGGGTTCAGGAAAGGCAGGATTAATGCAAGCAAAGTGCTGGGAACATCCAGCTGTGAAGGCAGGGTGGGGGATCCCAAGCAGGACCACTCCTCTCAAGAGCAGTTGGATGCTCAGCAGTTAGCTGACCAAAAGAGCTCAATTCATCTTATGCAGCTTCAATGTAACTTGAATATCATTGTTGTCCTATGCAGCCAACATGGAAAGATATTCTCTACAGCTGCCTGACACAGACTAAGCTAGATGCCTGAATTTCAGCAGCCTGAATCTGAAAACCATGTCATGGTTTTGGTCATGGACCATTTTAGTTGTGAATTGAAAGCAATTGTAATGTCTGAGACAGTTTCTTCAATGCTCACAACTGAATTCAAATTGAAAGCAACAACCAAGAGGCTCAAGCCTAAGCATCTCTGCCTGAGGCAGTATTGATCTATTAACTAAAGGATAAGGTGGAACACGTCGTACCTCAGGAAATGCATTTGTTCCAAAACACATTAAGACTGTCAACATTTTATCTTGAAAGTTTACAGCATGGCCCACAAACCAAAACCACTGCCATGCCATAGGATGCAGTAAAACTGCTTTAACACTGATGGCAATGCTATAGTGCGGAAAGACACAGGGCCAGCGCCTGAAATAAAACCCTTCTGGGGTTGGAATCACAAAGGATTAACTTTTATAGTTTATGTGATGTGAAAAGTTCAGATTAAACACAATGTTCCTTCTGGCATGAGAAACTCCTGTTTGACTCTGCTGCATATAATCTATGACTACTGTTCTTCATTTCTCCATCACCTCTGTAAATACACATATACACTACAATGCTCATTCACCCCATGCCCACCACAGGTAGTCCTTTGGCCAAAACTGCCTCTAGAGCTCCATGGGAACAGCACAGGGACAGAACCTGGGTATGGAGAAGAGCTCTGCTGTAAAGGCAGCACAAGACTTTGGCAATCAAAATACATCTTGTACTACAAATTGGTACTTGGCTACATCTTTTAATTAAGCAAAACATCTATAGTAAATAATTACTTAGTATTCCAGTATAAAACTTGCTTGTTCTATTTAAAGCAACATCAAAAAAGAACAAATCAAGGCCTAACCAAAAATGCAGTTCATTTTCTATGCAGGAGAATAAAGTTTCTTGCTCAATAGCATAGAATACTACTAAACTAGAAGAGGTGCATTCAAAAGACATCTACATACGCAGAAGTTGCATCATCCACAGTTACTGGTGTCAGAACACTCTTCGTGGCATTCCTATGCTCCACGTGGCCATAAAGAAAATGATCCTCCAGACCCTTTTGCAACTTAGGGAAGTGTAGAACAGCATGAGGAGAGATTTAAGAAGTACAGATTTAAGAGCCTCGTTACCTGCTCTCCTGCAGGCTTCAGAGCTGTTTGCTAGGCTTAAGACCTTATAATTTATTTCAGCTGGAAGGTAAGTAATTGTATTTCTTGATATGCCACCTTTTCCTTTGCCTTGTTCTAAGAGGCTGAGTTGGCAAATGAAGGGTCTTTAATTTATATTCATCAGCAAGTCTCTCATCAGTTTCTCTTATCATTTTCTCTCTTGCACTGATAAATCTGAGCATGCTCAGTGAGCAAGAAAGGAGCCTGCATCATGGCAATGAGCAGTGCAAGGTCCCTCAGAGGCTCCAGAGCTGTTCCGCAAAAGGCCTCACCAAACCCCAGTCTATCGAGGAGAACTGTGCCAAAACATATACACCCTCTTTTAAGTACAGGTTTAAGAGGGAGTAGATGACTTAGAAGTTAGTGCCACCTAATGACAGATAGCTATGAACAGCAGTGTGCTTATTTTTCCAATCCTGGTTTGCTGCTTTCTTCCTTTGCCTTGTCCTTTGCTTCTGTTTTGTCCCTGGCATATTTACAGATGTGATTTTGCTGTACATGTATGGGTGGTGGGACCTGCATCTGTTTTTAAACTGCCAAATCTAATCTTAGAAATGCTTAATCCCAGACTGACTTGCTATGGAAGTCAGGTGGCTGGGTATAACTTTCTTGTTTAAAGAGTATTATCCATCCAGAAATACTTGCAGCAGCTTCACAAAGCTCACTTGGTGAAGTCTCAGAGAAGAGGGGCTCTTCCTGAGCGTGAAAACCCCTGCCATCAACTCCTGCAGCATGTCAATTTGATTGGTTTGCTCTGAAGTTGCCTGCTGTAGCTGCAGAGTAACTTCAACTGGTCTTGAAGTGATACAGGAGAAAGAACTGCATCTTCCTCCTTCCTAGGAATGCCCTCATTTTCCTACTGCTTCACATTCTCTGGACACTGTGGCAGTGATGTGTGTAAATTTTATGCCCAAACTATCAATCACAGTCTTGTATTGTCAGGTGAGAAGGGCCCAGTTGCTCTTGCTGGATCACTCTGTATTTGTCGATAGGATTTTATACTGTTAAAACACCTTCTCCTGGGAAGCAAATGAAGTTGTTTTGTTCATCTGCTGAAGTTGTATTGAAGAGGTTTACAATGTGGAACACAATTTGTTTTGCCAAAAGTGACTGAACTTCATTCAGTTGAGGATTATATTCTGTCTTTGGGAACAGCTATGGCAAATGGGCATTTGCGACTAGTATGAAGCTTGAAGGGGGAGGGAGCTTTGGTTAAACAGGGATAACATAATCCCTTTTGTGAGGCTGGAGATGCTCTTCCCAATTGGCATTTTAAAATGTATTGAGGAAGGTGCAATAGTACAATGGTACTCACTGCACGTTAGGGGAATGCCTCTAAAGATCTCTATTGTAGTACGCAAGATTTTGAGCTTCAGGAAAAGTTGGTGTGCATTAAAATTAGCTGTAAACTCAGCAGGCACCCACAGCGGGGAATCCTCCTAATGGCAATCTTGTTGACTGCCCAGCATGGGGCTCTGGGAAGTAGGGACTTGAGTGACTACAGTGAAAAAACTTTGGGTTTTAGCCCCATTGGCGTTGTGAGTGGTGTGCAGATAGGAAAGCATCACTTCATATTGCCACTAAGAGCTTAGAGTAATGACTGCAAGAGTTTTGGTATTATTCTAAAAGATATAGATTTATTCTTCATCTTGTAGATACCTGCAGACAAATGGAAGTATCCAAAGGGTGGAGGGGTGAAAGACACAGAATATGTGACTGGGGAGGACAGGCTGAGGGGCTGGGTTTCTTTAGGCCAAAGAGGGCTCTGGTGGCTTTGCGATATAGAAAAGACTGTTTTGAAGAGAATTTTCATGAGTTATTGTTTGGCTGTTGCAGAAAATAAGACTTAGGAAACATCTTCCAGATGTGGTCTGTGAAGCATTAGAGCTGGCTGCTTGTGGAAGTTGTGAAATCCCCTTCACTGGTTAATTCACTGCAGGTTAAAATGTGTTTGGATGATTGCTAGTAAAAGTATAAGCTTTTTATCCTGGTCCAGAAGTGGGGAAGAGAGAAGACAGCCACTTGAAGTCACTGTCAGCTCTTTAGACTAATCTCCACCTGCATCTTGCAATGAGGAATAGATATTTACAGAGTTGCTGTAGGTTTAAACAACAGTACGCAGACTATCATTTTCTTGACCATCTGTGTGAGGGGACCCAAAGATGACACCAGAGCTGCTCCAAGAAAGCAATTCCATGTTAAACCCAGTAGGAGATACAGGCTGAGATACCATTCTGCAGACAAGATAGCTGTAGTCTTATCAATGATAGTAAATGTATTTTTTTTTTAATCAGTGATTGTTCAAAATAGGATGAAAACAGAGCTTGGGGATTATGAAGGCCTTGGCAAGTATAATGCAAGATACATAAAGCTCCTTATCTGAATCAAGAAGGAAGTAAATTGGACACAAATATACTAATTGGTGTCATCCAGTGTTTGGGAACTAAGGCACAGGGTCTCATTTGTAACCAAAATGGGCTTGGAAGCAAGATCCCAACTGTAGCTCAGAAGAAGACTCCAGATATCTTTAAAACTTGAAGTATTTTCTTACTTGCTAAAGGAGCTAGATCCTAAAAAGAGTTGGAAAAGGTGCATTGTGAAGTTGCATGGAAGTTTTGTAATTCTGGAAGAGATTGTTCGTTTTACCCAGCCAAGACGATGTCCTTGCTAAACCAGGAAAGGGTCTCTGGTGTTGCTGCACCTTTGTCAGGAACTGAACTGTGCCACTATGGAGAGATGCTTTCTGGATTGATTTAGAGGCCAGAAAAAGAGAAGCTGTGCACTGAACTTGGTTACTGCTTTAAGACCTTCAAACAGAGAAAGCAATTTAAATCACTTAGTAATGTAAGGATACTTACATCAACATGAAGAGAGGCTTCAATTTGGGACTGCTTGTTAAAAAACAAAATGAAACAAACCAAAACCCCCAAACCAACCCTCAAATAGACTTTTGTAGTAAAAATATCGAATCAGTTAAGTGTATTGCAGTATCAGATACACTTTAACAGCTGCATTACAAGATAACCCATTATTTGTGCATTATGTAGGATTAATGCTTGCAGTAAACCACTGCTGGAAGAGTAAAATCGCTCTGGCATACTGCGTAGGGAAAGGTGTTTATGGAAAAGATGAGAAGCTGAATCTCAAACACCAAAATATCTGATGTTGACGCAATTCCATTTTCATAAAATTGTCATTCATTGCTTAACATTTTCTTTGTGCGTTTGCTTTTCCTGCTGGCCTGTTGGGAGCCAAAGAGAGACTAAAATCAGAGATGCTGATGATGTGTTTCCTCTTTCTCTCTTTCATAATGTTCAGGTTAATTCGTCAGCATTTAGCTGTATAATACGTGCTGCCCCATGTGTTGTCCCTGGGAGATCTTTTCAAACTCTGAAAGTAAATTAAATAATAGGCAAGGTCTAAAGAAAAGGATGTTTAAGTTCTTGCTTTATCTGGAATGCCCCTTTCAAACTCCCTTTCTCCTGCTAGGCTTCTTTTATATTTGATTAGTTCTACAAGACAGATTTTGACATTTAAAGTATGTGTAATAGAGAATAATGACATAGTTGGGATTACAGAAAAATATTTGCCCTTGAAAACAGTAATGCTTTGTTAAATACCGGTTGCATCATATCCAAGTGTAATAAAATAAAAATGGAGATGTGAATGATTGTGCTGGGAGTGAATAGTCTCAGAGTGCAACAGAGGAAGGCAGAAGAGAGGACCTTGGTGATTCTAGTAATGCAGCAATTTAAAGCACAGCTTTAAATGGATTCTGCAGCATGGGCTCACTGTGTTTCCAAACTTGATGATTTATGTGTGGTTGAAAAAGCCCAACATCCAAAATAAAGCATACCTGAATTAATAGTATAAAAATGAAACCTAAAAAGGTACCTTAATTAAATACAACCAACGGTCTGCCAGTCAGCTCAGACCTCGCACAAATCCTTGAAGAAGCTCCCCCGGGTGCCACAGTGTGTCAGCGCCTTGGATGTGGGTGCCTTTGTGGGGCTGTGCTGTTAATGCTTCTGAGAGGTTACAGGAAAAACTTTGCTGGGGTGAGGAAACTAGATGTTATGTGTAGGCTGGATCATTCCTGATCTGTAGTGTGGATCCCATGGGAGCTGTGTTGGCACAGTGGGGTCAGCTGAGGGCTGGAACAGGAGGGCAGTGCATGGGAGAAGGTTTAGCATCTGCTGTCCGGGATGGCCAGTGTGTCATCTGCAGGGGGGTGGTTGGGGGTTCTGGAGCACACACTTGGACAGTTCATCCTCAGTGCCTCTCTTTCCTCTATAGTGGTGTACAGATGGATTTATTCCCAGTTACCTGGTCAGGGGTGAACTGTGCTGAGACTAGAAAATGGGATGATGAGTCTTCTGGGGCCATTGGGATCTGTTGCACTTGGTTTCGTTTGCAGGTGGTTGGGCTGGTTTATTGGTCTTCATTCAAGTCATCAAAGTCACCAGTGTGCGCTTGAGCCCAGAACCCCTCCTTGTGCTGGGCTGCACCCCCAGAGCATGAGCAGCAGCTCAGGGCGGGGATCCTGCCCTTCTCTGCACTCTGGGCTGCAGGAAGGAGCTCTCAACAGACTCATTCGACAGCAAGAGTTAAAAGATGCGTTTAGCATCAGGGATGACAGTAGTGGCAGGTGAATGAACATGAATTTAACTGGGGCTATTTCATTCAATACTTTAGAAATTATGCTTTTAAGTGCCAAGTGATAGCAACAGCTGTATTGGCTCAATGTGGGCAAAGAGTATTAGTCAGAAGTAAGAAAGGTGGATTGATAGGCTAACAAAAAACGAGTACGCAGTGTAAAGGTACCAGGACTGGAGTCGAATGTGTTAAATGTGAAGAAACAAAATAGTGCCCTTGCTATGACTTGTTGGCTGCACTTTTGTAAATGTTCCAACTCCTCTGGACTGCTTATTTTTATGTAAGGACTTGCACCAGGGTATTAATCATCACGTCCAGCTATTAATCTGTTTTATAGTATCAGTGTCACTGTTGTCTATGTCCAAGAATATGTCTTTGTAAGTGATAATGAGTCATAGTTGGGCTCTTACAGTTACTGGTGGATACTTCTCCATGGGTTCAAATTACTTGCTGCAGAACATCAGATATATTGCAAAAGATGCTGCTGATGCTGCTGCTGGTTTAAATTATGGCTTGCTCAAAGTGATGGAACTGATGAAATGCAAACACATTATCCATTTAATGTCAGTAATACAAAAAAGAATCTGTCCAAAGCCTAGTTGGATTTTTGTTGGGTTTTTTTTTTGTTAATCTGGGGTTACTTTTTGCCCCGTCTGGATTCATTTGTGCTTGAAAATTCAGGGAAATTTACCGCATGCAAAATGGCTGCAATGTAGTCACTGGATCTGTGCTTTCT
>JBCJKH010071504.1:535-13052 GCA_039877255.1 Loriculus beryllinus
TCTCCCTGGCAATTGAGTCCAATCAGATTTGTTTACTCTGTAAATTGAACTATTCATCTTGTTGCTGATCTCAGGCCCAGTGAGCAGTAGAAAAACACCAGGGCAATTTGCACAAAGTTTAGTGTGACATATCAACATTCTCTCTAAATAAATAGAAGTTCAGCGTACAATTAAATATTTCAGATGCTTGCCTGTGATTATCTTCTTCCTTGCTATTTATTTGCCCCAGTGTTTTTAAACCCTTTCACTTTTACTGTGTCTGTGCTCTACAAAGATCCTCCTATTGCTTTCAGTGTCACCCAGGAGCTCTGTTTCCTGTTCTACAGAAAATGACTACTTGAAATTGAGTAATTAAATGTTGTTTAGTTCAAATTACAGGTAGAAGTCCCTACGGGATATTGAAGATTCCATAGTTCCTAGTGTTTTTCATTTATGCATATCTCCAATGAAAAAATATAGATTAAGAAGGGCACTTTAAAGGTTGCAATGGACTTTTGCTGTCTTACTGCTTAACTGAAGGCTGAAGCACTGTGTTGTTTCTTCGGCTGAATAACTGCCTTTCTCTGAAGCTACTTTACAAGGCAAGATCAAAAGAATGGCATCCACTTTAGGAGAATCTCAATGGTCAAACATCATTCAAACTCTAATAATTGAAAGAGATTTAATAAATCAGATTTTTGCTATATGGCAGACAAGATCATTAATAGGTATTTTGAGCCCGCTTGAGATTGCTGACTGGGATAGATGCATGAATACACCAAGACTTGCTAGGCTGCTGTCTCTGGTATGCAGTGACTGCCAACTACCAGCATAGATAATAAACAGAAACATAATTACGACCAGAGCAGAAGGAAAGTCAACAGTATAACAGGCTTAATGAAGGAGAAGCACATGATTTCATATGTGTTTTCAAAAGTTGCCACACTTCCTAGAGGATAAAGCAACAACAAATGTCAAAAAGCTTGTCCTCAACAAAGTGACTCATCTGTTCTTTTTTTATGCATCTTACACAGCTGCCATGTGTTTATGATTAGCTATGAACTGCCATTAGGGTACTTATCTCTGCTATGTCTTTCCATATATTTTTCTGAAGTGTTCAGTCAAAGAGAATCATAGGAAGAACTGAATCAAAAATCTAGTAAAAAGCAAAGCACAAAATCATAGACCTGCCCTCCCAGAGCAGCCACTCAGGTGTAACAGCTCCCACATCTGTGCAACCATCAGGACTTACTGTCCAGGCAGCTTTAAGCATGGGCTTCTTACCTGAGAGGTTTTGGTACCATTCAAAAAAAAAAAAAAAAAAAAGAGAAAAAGGAAAGAAAACGAGAAAGAAAACGAGAGAAAACAAGAAAGTAAGTAGCAGGTTTTCTTCCCTTTCCCATCTCCCAGGAGGTCCGCTAGTAACCTCTTTAAAACATGTAGAACAGATCCTTTAGCAAGTCCAGCTATCCTCTTGGTCCTCAAGATGGTCACAGTGCTCCACCTGGGCTGGAGATCCTCTTTTTTAAAACGCTCACTGCAGGCTCAGAGGTCCATACCAGTGCTGCTTCTCATTCTTTTTCTGTACAGTGCAATGTTCAGGTACTTTGTGAGTCAATGTCAATAGACCTGGCTTGGGTGAAAAGTGAGGGACAATTCTTTTGTTAAAAGATATTCATGTAGTACTATTTTAATATGGTTGAGTAATGGACAACTAGAGGAGATATGTGAATGCAAAACGACCTAAGAAACCCATGCACATCTGGAAACCAAGTAGGATATATTCTTTGGGAAGACATACAGCTTCTCCACTCACTTCACTGATACTTCCATAGCCAATGAATCTCATAATTTCATCACAGCATCCTACTCCTGCCAATTCTAAACAATATGTTCCAAGTCATTGTGTCCCTTCATTGCTCTAATTGCATTTTCCTCTAGGGAATTTTTCCAAAGCTTATTGTAATGAAAGGTATCACCGCTGAAGTCCATGGGAGCCTTTTGTGTTAAATATGAACAAAGATCGAAAGACAAACACTTCTTTTGAAAACTTAACCCTTCCAGGGGAACAGGAGAAAGAGAGGTAGAAAAGAAACAAACAGAAGAGCCTATGCTATACATAATGATGGACAAAATTCTTAGTACCTTCTTCACATCACTAACCTTTTGGAGATGGATAAAGAAGCATATTTGCTGAGCAGGATTCAGATCTATTAGGGGAGTCAGAAGAATAGGGTGCTTTTACATGGATCTTTCCACTATGTTCTAGAATAAAACCTCTAGTTTTATTTTTCAGTTTACACAGTAAATATGAACACTGATGTCAATGCTAGTAACTTTCTATCATTTTTAATAATAAAAGTCTCTAAGTCAGAAAAATGCATAAAATTCCTACCTAGAGACGCCTCAAAGATCTTCTTGCAGTAGAAGGTCACTTGCAGTAGAACTTACACTTCTCATTGAAATTTTTGGTCTAATACATTGACTGGAGTTTCATAGATTTGCATGAATTCAGAAAGGTCAAATCTTTCAGTCCTTCATAGTATTTGTCAATAATAATGCATGAAGAACTGATCTTTAACTGATCTATGGAGCTGAATGCTTAGGTTACGCTGACGTATTTATAGCTTCCAATTGTTACCAAATTTCATATATGAAACAGGAACAAAATCCAGAAATATTAATGGGCAATATATATTTTACAACATAAAGAGGAAAGGAGAGAGTAAATGTTAGAAGTGCAACCCTTTTTAATTGTCATTGGCAGCGCACGAACAAGTAATTTAATTCTCACTTATTAAGTTAATTTAAATAATTTATACACTCAGAAGAGATTTTTAAGATTTTTAGGAGCTCCATAGAAAAAATAATGCTATAAATTTGGATTATATTAATTGATGTGTTTGAAACAAACTAATATTAGGCCTTTAACTAGTGACTGCCTGGCGTAGTATGGCAAAACTTGACCTTGGTTAGCTTTAGTCTGCTGAGTCCTTCTAGGACTTTAGTGTTTCCATTACTGTGGTCACTAAAAATCTGTGGTATGCCTTGCTGGGAAATAAGGGAAAAAATCTACAGACAAAAGGTGGTCCAGCATCCTGTGTCAGAGATTGGATATGAACATCTGGATGAGGGTGCAAGTGCCATCTAACACAGAGTTGTTCTGAGATACATATAGAAAAGAGGTATGAAAATGTCTGTGTTTTGATTTAATTTAGAGAAGCCAGGACTGTGTTGTATCAGTACCATGTCACAGATATACAAGTGCTAACACCTGATGTAGCAGACAACTAATATAGGCATTTGCTACAGAAAACACCCCCTAGAATCCCAGAATACCAGGTTGGAAGCAACATGAAGGATCATCTGTTTCATCTTGACACAAAAACATGGCCTCGCTGTTTGTTAGCAGAGGGTCTGGTAGCCCAAACATTTCTCTTGTTAATAACTCTACAAGTATCATAAAAAAAAAAAAAAAACAAAAACCACAAACAAACAAAAAACAAAAACCAAAGAAAATGTATTTTTGTTTATTTTTTAGGATCTCTGTAAACTGCATCTTCAGTTTAAAAAATCTTTGTCTCTTTGTCTTTCTTCATATTCATGCTACTTCTTTCAGAGAAGTTATTCCTCTAATAAAAATAAACCCTGGGGGCAAGGATGGAAAAAAGTTAGGGAGGAGAGAACTTCCAGGCATTTTTATCATTGACAGTCATGTCTAGTGTTGGACTTTGAGAACAAGTTTCTTCCATACTTCTGAAGGAATATTACATGTCAGACAATAAACAGAAAAGCACAAAGCAAAGATCCTGATTAAATAAGCAGAAGTATCAGAAATCAGAATCAGTTGACACAGTTCTTCAGAAGTGATGTTGTGTTGGTAATAATGGGATTATTAGAAAATAATTGTGCTTTTTACCATCCATATAACTATATTAAATCTAAGAAACAGGTGCCCAGGATGTAAAAATCAAAAAAGACCCTAGACTCTTTGCATCTGTGACACACACATGTCTCTCTGTTAGTAGAAAAAAATTATGAAATGTGACTTTGGTAAAGGGTTAGCATAACACAAGGATCATAGTACATACTCAGATCTTCAGTACTATACATTTACAATTATGTATCACTGAGGTTAATGTTTTGACAGCAATTCAGAGGCAACCAAACCATTCTGAAACTCGGTGAGCTACAATCATTTTCCTTGAAAATCCTGTGGTTGTTCTTCAAACCTATCTAAGTAAGGTTTGAAGGTAATCAAGGTACCTGACAGATCTATGACCAGTACACAAAGTAACCAGAGGATTACTTAATGGTTGTAACATGAGGCTTACTGATTAAAAATATCTTTCCCAGGTATTATGCATGACCTTGTATATAACAGCCATTACCCCATTCACACTGAATCACTTTCACATAAAACGCTAGTGTAGCAGAATAGAGGCAGATTCAAGGCTAGAAAAAGATTCAAGGCTAGCTCCTTAGCTAGTATGAATGAGTGCAGCTCTTCCAACAATGCATTGTATTTCATCATAATTTCAACATCATTACTTCAACATCATATCAAAATATTGAATATTTTCCCTATGAATGGTTGAAAATGAAGGCACGGAGAACACAACCTTTTGGTGGAGGCCACTGGAATTTATCTGATATTGTGGCACCATATGCAGTGGCAAAATTATGTGCCATCTTTTCTGATCCAGAAGCAAATTAAAATCTCCAGCTGTTGTGATTATGGTCAACTAACTCTCGGTGAAAATCATAGAATCATAGAATGGTTAGGGCTGGAAAGAAACTTAAGATCATCCAGTTCCAACACAGTGCCATGGGAAGGGACACCTCATGCTTAGACCATGTCGCCAAGGCTCTGCCCAGCTTGGCCTTGAACACTGCCAGGGATGGAGCATTCACCATTTCTCTGGGCAACCTGTGCCAGTACCTCACCACCACCACATGGAAAACTTTTTCCTTCTATCTAACCTGAACTTTCCCTGTTTAAGTTTAAACCTGATACCCCTTTTCGTATTGCTACAGTCCCCAGTGAAGAGTTCATCTCCAGCACCCTTGTAAGCCCTCCTTGGATATTGGAAGGCTGCTATGTGGTCTCCATGCAGCCCCAAAATCACATTAATTTACACTCACTATTTGTTTTGTATATAATTGGTTCTTATTGCTGAGAGTTGAAAATCTACTTATTCCAAGAGATACCTGTCATGTGAGCCCTGCAGACCTCAGTGTTCCTATTCACTGATAATGACTGATAGATGTTAGGTAACATTCCACTGAAACTTAGGTGATGTGCAAGTAGAATTAGGTTGCTTAACCTGTCTCATGCCAACTCCAACAATTGTTTTGGCCTCAGCAGCTTGTAATGGACACACTTTTAAATGAGGTTGACTTAGCAATGCTTTAGGATGATTCTAATAGTGTAGTTTTTAATAGATTTGGAATTTGATATTTCATTCAGGTCACACCATATGACTGTTGGTAAAGCTATGAAAATGAAATATTGAAAAGGTAATTCTGAGCTCAAGAAATGCAAGTTATCTTGGACTACAAGCACCCAAAATAATATAAATGCAGAGTCCTGTATGCACCAAGGAAACCATTCTTCAGGCTCTTCTGGATTGCCCCAATTATATTTGGATCTTTGACAGCAAAAAGAAGGAGAAGAGTGCTACTGACAGAGCAAGCAACTCTTACCTCTAGCAATGTTCATCTTTCTCTGATAGTGAAATTAATTTTTTTCCTGCTGTCCAAATTATGTCTCCAAATTACATTGTATGTATTGCCAAAGTAAAGGTTGGGATTTTCTATAGTATATACAGCATTTTAAATAAAAACAGCTACCAATACTATCACTGTAATAATATCATGGTGGTAATAAATCAAAACCTAATTAGTTTCCTTTGTTACTTATGAGTTTTCCAGGTTTTGTGCTAGAATTACTTTTGCAGAGGTCATAATAAAGACTGATATGACACATATTTCAACATGAGCTTTCTCAGATAAAAGTAGAATGATTCACCGGATGATTAGGTTTATAATGATTTAGATGGGGGATTCATTATTTATTTAGTATTTTGAAACATTTTGAGCAAAGTTCCTAGAGTGTTTTGGAAACAAAAGGCCAGTGTTTCCCTGGATTGAAGTCATGGTGAATTGCAGTTGATGACTACACATAATGAAGCGAAGGAGCTTCAGAATAGCCCCATAAAATTATTTGGAGGTAGTTCAAAGAAAGCAAAGGAGAAAAATAATTTCTTTGCCAGTACAAAGAGAATATACCTCTAAGCAGGTGTCTAGGAACAGATGCCCCTGATTTGTCAGCCAACACTTTTTCCCGTCTGAACAACCAACTGTTTTACCTGTCTAAACAAGCAGCCTGAACACAAAATACAGACATTGAATTATCTTGTGCATCTTAGTCTTCAAAGATGTAATTTTCACCCACCTGTATCTATGTTTCAGGGCTGTCAGGCTGCTGTATGTCTGGAATGGGCTGACAACTGTACCTTACAAAGTGAAATTTGCTATCCTCACCCTCCTGGGTCTCTGAAGGTGCTTTGACTGCTGCCCTCAAAATGGCTTCAGCCATTAGGAAAGATTCAGTTTAAACAAGGTGAAACATTTCTGTCTATTCACCATGTAAGCAGGATACAAATATGAAACTGAAAGATGCTGAAAAAACAAAAATCCCCAACAGTGTCCATTTGTGGTAACGCCCATCCAAATCCAAAGTGGCTTTTTTGGGGGGTTGCAACAGTTCATCAGTACACTGCACATATTTTAATTATGCAAAATATAAAAATAATGGGATGGCGATATAGTCTTGCTTGCAGAACAGGAACTGAGACTTTGGAGACTAGTACCCTCTGGAGAGATGCAGAAATTGACTGTATGAGCACTCAAGGACCATTTCAAGAAGTAAAGCAAACTGACTGAAGCTCTGATAGACTCAAACACAGGCAGATTTGGGTCTAACTGAAAACAAGTGTTGTTTGTTTACCATAGAACACTGTCTCAGATTCTGCTTTTCTCATTTGGAGTGCATCTGTGGGGTGTTTTTTGTTTAGTACCTTGGGTTTTGTAAGGAAGTAGATCTGGAGGTGAAGAAATCTCCAGGAGTTAATGACAAGCAAGTGGAACATAAGGAAGAGCTAAATCCCTCTGGAATGGAACCTGGAGGCCAGGAGAGATACTACAGGTATCTCAAATAAACTGTTAAGCCTCAGCCTGCTAGGTCTGCAGGCTCCTCTGCTTCACTGGCTAGATTTCCTCTGACTGTGATGAGATCTGGGACACCCAGTTTGCAAGCAGAGATTTACAAGTAAGATATATAAATTTGAGTCAAAACTGTGACTTGAAACATATTTTGTATAGTTTTACAGTACATGAATCTTACCTTTTTCAATCCTATAACTTTCAATTTCATGGCACCACTTTTCATGGCATAATAGATAAACTGTGTTCTTGCAAAGAATGCCCAAAATTGATACAGGGACAATGTTTCCTACTGTATGTATATACAGGCTCACATAGCATGGCTCTTTTGCATGACAACTTTGCACACTGTGGAAATACAGTTTTTCTTTCAAAAATGCTGGGGATAGCCTGTGGAAGGGAAATGAACACTTTTCAGTTTCAAATTCTCCTCTATTTACCTGGAAAATAAAATGTTATGTGTATATATTCATCTGGTTTTTCCCCTAAAGCGCTTTTCAGAAGTATTTAATTAGGAAATCTATTGCTCTGTCCCTACACTATCTATCTACCGCTTGTAAGATTTGCTTGGGTGCTCACAACCATGTCTTCCCCTATTACCTCAGAGCACACACCTAAGGAAAAGAGCATATACCTATATTCAACTGAAAAAAGTATTTGATTGTCCATTTAATTGGAGAGGAATGATTTGTAGAGCAGACTGACACCTCAGCCATTTCAGTTATGCCTTCAGTTATGCCATCAGTTATACCTAGCATGGATCTAGATCCACTTTCCCAGAAACAAAAGCAGGTTATTTTCAACCAAAATATTTGCATGGTACAGACTTACAAAAACAAAGACTTCACAGTTATTTTCAATATGCAGCCTTACTTGAATTTCTCCTATAAAACAAAAAATAAATCTTAGAGTAGAAAATTATTTCTAAGAAAAATCCAAATGTTAGCTTTATGGAGGTGGCAGTTCAGAGTAACCTGAACTCTGCTTTTTATTTCTACACTGTGCAAAAATGTAATTATAGCTTAAGACATCTTGATGTATCAGTCTACAAAATGGAGGAAAGAGTCATTTTTAGGAATTTCTGTAGAACACACTTAGCATATTTAGGTGCTTCAACTCATTTCCCTACCAGACATATTTTCCATTTACAGCTACAGAGAAATAAATTTAAGAAAGAGAGATCATTATTGCAAAACAGCAATGAATTCCTGCACTATATGCTGTCAGTTGTATGCCCATACTTATTTCTGAGTTTAAAGGATAATTTTTCCAGTATATAAAGGAGCAAGAGAATCTCAGTTATTTAAATAGATTTACTCATTTTCTACTGTATGAGTTTTGCATCAGCACTTCTGGCCATTTGTTTGCAATCCTCAAATTGTTTTCAAGTTCTCCCTAAGAAAGCTCAGCATTTTATAAATGGTACAGAGAAAATCTTTGCTCCTCTGCCTCAGTTTCCCCTGGAACACTGCCTTATTTCCATATTCTGCGAGGCACAGAGAATCTTGCAAGTACCCTGAATTTCACTATTTTCACTTACTTGGAGAATCTATTATAAGTACTCTTGATACCTCCTCACATCAACATTCACTATGCATATAAAGTTATATGCATAACTCCTGGATTACCAAGATAAAGACATGGAATTAATAATATTAATGCTACCTCAAAAAAATTATCTTGCAAGAGGGAATTTGCAACATAGCAAAACTACACTTTAACCTCCGATTTGGCATTACCTTTGTAGAGGATTACAGATTATACATGGAGTCATGGACTCCTATTACCCAGGTAGGATCTACCCCATGCCATGCCTTCTAGAAGTTATCTGAAATAGCTGAAATCATAGAATCACAAATTATGTGCTGATTAATTCTAGCTGACGTTCTCTAACAAGGATGGCTGCATACATAAATAGTTATTTTTATTATATGTCTAATGGTCCCTCCATTTAGGACATAAATAGTCTTAATCAAATTTTCAATCATTTTCTATTCCTGCAGCTGTTTTCTAAATACAATGATGTTGAAATGTTATGAGGCTTCTCCCACACTTTTGCCTTAATACAGGAGAATTTAATCTTATTGCACTGTTTTGAGGTTTGGGAGAAGAATCATTTCTAAAACTGGAAAGATTTAAGTGAACAGAAGACTTTAAAAATAAGCAAGACACTGAATGGGGTTTTGTCACCTTCCCACAGTAGCTCTGAATGACCTTCCCATTGAAGGTCGCTAGAAAACTTCTAATAGTTTAAGATTAACTTTCAAGAATGTATCCTGAACAAGACAAAAGGAAAAAAGTAAAAATCAAACCAGCTAATCTCTTTTATATAAGGCTATGAATCTCAGCTAATCTACTTTGTATTGGGCTATAAATCTAAAAATATCACAGAATTTCCCTGCAGAGCTACCGTTCACCCAATGTATTGCTTAACAAACTCATACTCCTTTTAGGCTGATAGGCTTTATAGAAATTTGAAGAAAAATTTGACAAATAATTTCCATTATAACATTCAACTTTTAGCTATTCCTAACATTTTCAATTTTTACTCCCAATTCAAACCCAATCCAAACTTGATTTTATTTTTTGTTGCTTTCTTACCCATTTGTGTTTTTTTCATGCTTAAAAATCTTGAGCAAAATTAAATTCTTTCCTTTTCTGCTGTCCGCTTTTGTATGCTGTTTTGTAGAGCACAAAAATGAATCCAAATCAAGTTCATTGTGTTCTTTTGGAGGCTCAAATGCTAACAGAGGTAGATGCTGAAAGCTAAACGTTCTGATTTAGAAATAGCCGTGTCAAAATACATCCCTTGTTGTGAAAGCAACTGGTTCTGATTTGATTAAACTAGGTGGTTTCGACATTTTCATACTTGTTGCAGTCATTTAGTTTTTTTTGGGGGGAGAGAGGAGTTATTTGCAGAACAGTCTAAGCCATAATTTAGGGCTGTAAAGAGGCTACTTGTAAATGCTACTCAGGAGCCTGCAGCCACGTACTTCCCCTGTAAACTTGGAGCACACACCTAAGGAAAAGAGTTTTATGCACAGAAATAAATTTTTTACATACCAAAACCATATTGGGAGCAGCTATCCTGGACTTTTTGTAAAGGGTTACAGGTTGTAGGTGAAGTAATATTGGCATCTCACTGTTTCCTAAGCTTAAATTCACTGATTATATTATATCCCCTTGTAAATGGGCCATGCGTCCCCTCCTCTTCTTCATGCACAGCAATGACCCATGATGGTCACAAGGCCAATAGTAAGTACTGGGGAAAGCAGTCTAGAGAGGGGTCATATCCATGGGATCTGAGAGGCGCAGAGGATCCTATTCTTCTGGAAGGAGGACCTTTGAGTGGGAGAAAAAGGAAGTTTATCAATTGCCAATTGCCTCCAGGACAAGTGTGAATGACTGTGTTCCCACAGAGGTTTAGTTGTGGGTGTCCTTGATCTTTGAAAAGCTGTGGTAAACCACAGCCAGCTCATTCCAGAGCTTGAGAAAGGGTAAGATCAAACATAACATGTGATAAAACAACTACATTATATATAGGACCATGCTTTAGTTGCTGTCGACTGTCACTCCAAGAACATCAAGCTCCTACCTCATTTACCTGCTCAAGGTTTTCCAAGCTTCATAAATTAAGAAGCTTTAATGATTGAAACATTTTCATTTGAATTGTAAGGACAGGAAGAACTGTATTTTCTAGTGCTGACCTTGAAAGTTTTTCAGTATGCGGGCTGCAGGATTTAGCGCTCTTCCCATCTATCTCAGCTACTAATCCTAACAGAATGCACTCTTCTCATCTGTACCCAGCAGTGGGCAGGAGGCACAGACTCAGGATGGAAAACACACCTCTGGGCTGATGCTGCTTCAAGGCTGCAGGATTTACCTTCTGAGAAAATTGATTTGTACTGTTTGAATATTACATAAGGAGGGTAAACCTTGAATACTAGTGCTAGCTCTCAACAGGTTGATTTCCTAGTGTTTGCAATTCGCTGGGACTGTAGAATGTTCAGGACCAGAGCAGATCACTGCTCAAACCTGGAAACAGACATCCATCTGTGAACACAGCAGTGCAGAGGTGAAACTCTCAAATATCCTGTAAAGATGCTGAAAAATATTTATGGATTGAAAAACACCTTCCAGCTCATGAAATGCTACCAGTGTATGCCCCTAGGCTAGCTGAAGTGCTCTGACCCTTGAGGTAGGAGCAGGAGCTGCATTGCCTTTAAAGGCAGAAGTCTAGGTGCTCTCCAGTCACTGAAATGAGGCACTAACACTAGTCTGATTAAAGTCTACTTTACTTTTGACTAAATCATAACTTCTAAGAGCATTCCTTATCTTGCTTTTATAAACATCATAAGGGTGGTAAATGCAGTTTATGCTCTGGCAGTTTGTTCTAATAACCTTCTGGTACAATCACATAAAGGAGTGGTAAGTCTTCAAGTCTGGGGTTCTTTTTATTAATTTTTTAATTCACAGCTATTTTTTCTTGCTATGTATCTCCCAACTTCTGTTAAAAACAATTTTGGCCCGCAGTATCTTTTACCTGTAAAGGCATATAATCACCATTTCTCATCAGAAGTGTGTGTGTCAGGTTGTAGGGGCAAAGGAGTCAATTTATAATAACTTTCTTTATCTTCTTCCTATTAAATTACTCTTTTCATCATATTTCTGAAGTATTACTCTGCAGGAGAAATGTCGTTTAAGCAATTGCAAGATCAAAGAATAAGTTAAGTTCTTCTGGGTAACTGCTTCCTTCTGTTCTAGCCCATATCATTTATATGCTACTGTAAAGGAAATTCAGATAAATCAGCATGTGACTGTTTCAAAGTCCTTGGCTAGACCTTACATGGCATTTAATTGCTCTTGGGCATGGAGACAGAAAAGGTAGTAGCACTTTGATTCACAGTTCTATTTCAAAACATATTCAGGAAAAATTTGCCGAAAGCTGTTGCTAGTCTAATCTAAGAAAGGTGAAGAATTGTTGAAACAAACAAGGAAGTGAAGTGAAAACAACTGTGGCAATATTAAATTTAATTTAAAATCTAAGGCACATCACGTGAAATCCTGATGTTTATAGCACGTTTAATAATTTATGATTAAAGAAACCTCACAGTTCTCACTGAAACTGTTGATATACTGAAAACAATACTTCTTATGTTCTGGAAAAATGAAAATGAGAATGGAAGTCACAATTCAGAAGCACTTTACAGTTGTTGTGGTTTAAACCCAGCCACGCAGCTCGTTCATTCACTCAACTCCCCCTTTCTTGCCCTCCCCCTGCTCCCAGAGGGATGGGGAGGAGAATCAAAAG
>JBCJKH010071515.1:0-13512 GCA_039877255.1 Loriculus beryllinus
GTGTCCCTGCTTATGGCAGAGGGGTTGGAACTAGATGATCTTAAGGTCCTTTCCAACCCTAACGATTCTATGATTCTGTGATATCCAACCTGCTATAAATCATGCATTTATAATATAATATGAGGTGTGGAATTTTTTTAAAAGTATGTTTTTCTTCCAAGTCACAAAACTGCAGCAGAAGATTCAGGAACTAGAACTTCGTTTTGTCCAGGTTAGTTTATTTTTCCCTTTTAACAGTCTGGAACTCTGTATATTTCAAGTAATAGTAGGGTACATTGCTTTGCTGTCTCAGGTAAAGTGATGCATTGGTTAATTAAGACTTCACAGCCAGGCAACAACAATGTTTGAGGTCATGAAATTCCCATATAAATACATAAAGAGTTCAGCAACTATTTGCAGAATAATTTTCAAGCCTACCTGTAAGTCTTACCTGCTGCTATTCTCAGAATACATCCATATTTAAATGCAAGATCACTGAGAGTCAGACTAGGTAGCCCAGCTTTTATGCATATCTTATTTAGCTCCTCATGACTGTTGTGTATTCCAACATATAATAGGAGAGAATTGTTTTTCTGTGACCTTTGTCAGCTTTTTCTGGCTGAAACTGTGCCTCCTGGGAGTGATCAACCATGTCACTGAATGCCCCCAAGTCAGTCTGATAAAAAACTATTTGGTAAGTGCTGATGCCGCTTTCCTTCCATGTCTTTAAGGCCAAGAACAGAGGAGGTGGAAAAATTACCCTAATGCAAAATTAGCAGCTATGTACAATTCCCAACAAGATGGGGAAAGAACGACATTGATTGAGACATGTCTGCAGTTCATTAGCATTGTTTGAGAAAGTTCTTGTCAGTCTGAGAGATGAAAAGACATTGCTGAATGAAGAGAAAATGAAGATAACTGTGGTGAAAATAGAAAAAAAAATAAAAAATGAAGGGCATGCTCTGAAAAATAGTTACATTAGGATTGATATCACTTAGCAGAAGAATGTTACCTCATCTCCAAAAATCCAGGAGCTTCCTGTACTTTACAGGCATTAATAAATGTCGCACAAATGTGTGATTTCAGTATTTTGTATTTTAGTAATGAAAACAGATTAGCAATTTCTGGACTGGAGAACTCATTCTCTACATGGGCGATATTACGTAGACTCTAAAACAAGATCTTCATAAAAATTACAAATTTCAGTGAATCTGCACTTAAGCTTTGGAACTTTTACAGAACTAAGGTACTTAGGTAAAAAGTAAGAACTTAGGCAAAAAGGAGAAATCAATATTCCATCTTAAATTTGCTCATTTCTAGGGACTGTGGCTACACAACCAATACATAATGAATAAACAACAGCAATAGCAGTGTCCGTTAAAAAACAGTCCATAGTTACTGTGTGTTTACTTTTACTTATTGCTTATCCAAATTTCAGTTTGCTAAGCTGTAATTCCACATGTGAAGTGAAATATCTCTTTTTGTTAGGATGTTTTTTCTGTTCCTGGAAGCAACCATTATGTTTACAATTATTTCCAAGACCAAAGCTGGGGGGAAGGGTACTGGTTTGTCCTTGGTAGGCAATCCTGTGATATCTAAAATAAGTTCAATGGGTACTCCAGTTTTCTGAAACAGAATCTTGAGCTGTGCTTAAGCTGTGCTTGTGTCAAGGGTATAGCCTTTTGCTGTTCTCAGATAATCGTGCTCGAATTAGGCCTACACATAAATGTTTTGACAAACGTTGCTCTAGAGAATGAATTCTGTTCTTGATTCTGCTGTCCCTTTTACAACAAACTCTTCACTTCTAACCATGAAGGGAGCCACCCACCTTACTTAAGTCCATAGTCACACACCACACAAATGTTAGCAGTGACACAGGCCTTAGGAGGTCTTACCTGCCCTACTACATGCATGAATGGCCACTCTTTTCCATCTATGGCTTCTTGTGGCCATACCATTAGTTGTATAAATCATGTCTAAAATAACTCAAGCTTAAAAAAAGGCGAAAAAGAAAAAAAAAAATAGACAAAAAGAGAGGGAATGTGGTAATAAGGCATAGGATCTGTATTGGAAATTGAAAATAAAAATAACTGACAGTCTTCTCTGTGCAATAGAAACAACACTTTATAAGCCTGTAAGTAACTATTATAGTATAGCGCACACATGTGAGATGAAAGAAGAGTAGCAGTTAAAATAACTCAGCCTAATTTCATTCTTACACGATTTTTTATTAAATTATTGCTGGATCATCATTCTGAGTACAGGGTGCAATATCCATCATGACTGATACTGAGGTTTACAAAAGTCAGGGGTTATTAGCACTGCTTCTTTGTTGAATATTCATACCTAAAAGTGTACCAAACAAAACCTGTCTCAACAGGTATACAATGCATAATCATACAAATTAATGCATTATATCTACATGTGCACACACTTGTATCCATATGTCATGATGATTACAGTGCATTATTTGTTCGTGTTATGATAGCCCATAGGCTTTTTTCATTATCTGCTATCCAGACCCCTGATAGCAGCAAAAGCTCATGGCTTATCTGAGTTTTATGGCTGATATTTACCCAAACACATTCTAAATATACTATTCTTCCATGGCAGCATGAAAAATGCCTAATTAATTATCTGAGGCATCATCCAGATACAATTTAGAAAGAATAAATCTTAAGTATATAAATCATTTGTTGGTAAGTGAAGAGCTTAGGAAGACACTTCTAGACAACCAATAAGTGAAATCTGCCAGTTAGATACAGATTTCCAAGTCTATGCATGAAAAATACTATTATTCTCCTGGCAGTCGAAAGCATAACAAAGCTAATCAATGTTTAAAACAAAACCACTTCACATAGTATCTAGGGCTCAAAGAATGTAAGAAGAAAATCTGAAAGTATTATTCTCCAAGCACTTTGCCTACACTGCAAATTAGAAATGCATGCACTTGCTGCAGCCAGAAAACAGTTTAATTAAAAGAGCTGAACACAAAATCTCCCATTGGCATAGATTGGCTTTGAAGTGCTATCACATAAGTGAGGATTTTGAAAATACCCTTGACCAGTTTTGTTGAAAGTATATCACACTTCTATTTGTGTCAGCCTTAACCATGTATCATGCCACTTCCTTTCACAACATTAGAGAACCTGATCACAGTTCCACAACATTAAACTAATTATGCATATTTTATGCAAACATTAACCTTTAGTGTTAATCCAACAGCATTAAACCAAACCTATAATGAACCATAAAGGTGGTTTATAACATATTGTCATTGCTTTATATGAATATATTAATTTCTCTCACCATAGTATTTTAAACCTTAGAAAGAAATAGAACCCGGATTTTTACAGTGGAAGTTTATGTAAATAAGACTTGTCATCTTTTCTGAAACAACTGAGTTATTATTTTATCTGTAAGCAAAGTAGATGAACTTTCAGAATAATTGATTCCTAAAACTTTAGTACTCATAAAAATGAACATTGTTAAGCTCCTTCCTGTGAGCTTTTTACATAGTCAAATTTCTTGTTTAATTGAATGTTTAATCTGTCTTGTTGCAGTTCATTCTTGTAAGAATGTTGTTCCTGTACAGAACCTTTCATGTTACACAGCACTGCACAAGATACACACATCTAGTATCAATTATGAAGGAGATGTATTAGATGCATAAAACAGAAACATTAAACTAAAATTACTATGAAGTGCTGCAATACAGTGGGCCTGATCAAACTATAAGAATTGTGGTTATCTAAGCAGCCAAATAATTCTGAAATTTTCTGTCAGAGTCCAGCACCTTTACGGCACCTTTACCTTATATCAGAAAACAGCTAATTGATAAACATTATTCATGTGATTACATTAAAGCTTACACAATAAATGTAAAAAACTACATTAGGCAATAACATGGCTTTCAACACTGCAATGCTGTTAAAATCTCATAACCATTCATAAAAACTCATATGCCCATAAGAACTATTTTTAACTTTAAACTGGGAAAAGATGAACAACATGCAATATTAATTTTTTTCAGAGTCAGACAGAGTCTATAACCTAAAAATTGTATCTAAATAAGTCCTGTACTAAGCAAGCCTTCATTTATTCTGAGTTTCCACTCTGAAATGAATAGGAAGTATTTGAGGAGAGAATGGTGAGGGGGTAAGATACTTTAAAATATAAAAGATTGATCCCAAACTAAAATAACTTGTAGTTTCATTGTCTTCAGAGTTGATTTTGACTCAGTATTGGTAAAAAATAAGCAAAGATGTGTCTCCAAAATTTAGGTTAATGGAAGCAAAATCTACAGTTATGAAACACTTTTAATTAGTTCTTTTGAAATACAAAAGAGAGTAATTTGAAGAGCAGAAAATGTGTCAGTGAAATGTCCACACTTTTCCATACATGGGCAGACTGGGAAAACCCATCTCTCTGTAATGGTAGTCAAACTGGCATTGCAGTGAACTGTTTTTCCTCTAAACGATGGTAAAGATATGATGTGTAATGCTTTTTTATATTCTGTACAATTTCTCTTTTATCCTCAAGTGATGTATTAACAAGTGTTTTCAAATGTTTTCTTTCCTTATCTCATTCATAATTGTCATTTCCCTTGAGGCTTTTTCTGGCATCTGATGGCCATATGTAATTTTGAGGTTAAGAAGTACAATACTTTATTTAAAAACTCTGAAAAATTTCCTTTGTAAAAAAGATTAAGGTTGTGGTGAAATTAAGCGGCATGTCAAAGATTAAGCATTTCTTAACATCTTACTTCTGTAACTGGCTAATGTATAAATAGATATTCTGTCCCTAAAATAAAAGACCTCCTGGTGTAAAGAGAAATGATATTTCCAAAAAGAGATTAAAAAAAAGAAATCAGGCAGCAACTGACTCAAGGACCTTCATGCAAGACTAAAGAGTAGAGGAGGCAAGTTGATTTCTGATAGAAACTTCTCTCCTCTTGTTGCATGGTTTCTTACAGTTTCTTTACAGAAACTGTAAATTGTTCTATTCCATATTGAGAAGTCAAATGGAAATTTTCAGGAATTAGGGCCAAGGACCAGCTGCAGGAAGAATTTTTTCCTCCGCAGAATGTGGCTTGCGCTTGAAGAGCTTTACTTCAGCTGCATTTGATGCTCTGCTTTAGCTATTCATCAGTCTCTAGCTGCAGCCCCTCTCCAGTTCCTTTCGTCCTTTTTTCCATCCATTTCAACTCTTTACCTAAAACTTCCTCTGTTCTTTGCTGTAGTCATGCTTGTCAGCTTCGGTGCTGTTTCTGTTTCCTCACTTCCTTGTACATGTTCTCATCCTGCTGTAAACAGCTTTCATAAAATCGTATCATAGATTCATAGAATGGTTTGGGCTGGAAGGGACATTAAAGATCTAGTTCCACCCCCTGCCACAGACAGTGACACCTTCCACTAGACCAGCTTGCTCAAAGCGTCGTCTAACCTGGCTTTGAATACTGCCAGGGATGGGGCATCCACAACTTCTCTGGGCAACCTTTGCCAATGACTCACCACCCTCACAGTAAAGAATTTCTTCCTAATATTTAGTCTAAATCTAACCTCTTTCAGTTTAAAGCCATTCCCCCTTGTTCTATCACTACTTGCTCTTATAAAAAGTCTCTCTTCAGCTTTTTTGTAGGCTCCCTTTAATTTTCTGGACTCAGTGATAAATTCTAAAACTACAGAAAATTGAAGGGTGGATAAAGCTAGGTTCAGTATTAGACTGTCAAAGTAAATAACCTCTCTGAGTAACGTGGGTTTTAATAATATTAGATATTATTAGATATCTTGCTGACACCTTAAATTAGCAGTTTGGAATATCTACAATGTAAATCAAGCAAAGTACTCTGTTTTATGACAAGATTTGCTGGAGAAACCGATTTTGTGATCCTCAAAGGTAAGGTACAGTAAAGCAGTATGAGAGAAACAGTATGAAGAGCAAAACTGAAACTTTGTGTCTGAACAACAGGTACTGAATTTCTCATATCTCAAAGCAAAAATCAAAATATAAGATCTCAACGTAAAGAAAGTTAAAGGTGCACATTTAATGATAGAATTATTTAAAAGTCCTTATTAGTTATTAGTTTATTCCCTGTGAAATATACTAATTAATTCCAAACTTCACTTAAATTGACAGTAATTTATGATTCCTATTCATTAATTTATAAAGACAGTAACAGTTAATCTGATGGTGTAGAAAGCTAGAAGTAACAATCAAGAATCAGGTGAATTTCTTTGAGTTGGTGGCGATGCTGCAGATAAACACACTATTGTGACTACACAAATTAATAACAGACTCTATTGCTTGGCACATTCTGTCTTTGACTGTTGTGCACATGACATTTGGGCCACTGAAGGCAAAACAAATAATCATAGCAATAAAATCCATCCTCTCCTGAGGTCATAAAGGGCTTTCTGCAGAAGTAAAAAAAAAAAAAACAAAAAACCACAAAATCAGGGTGCAACCAGTGATTCTTGAGAATAAAAGAATTATATAGGCTAAAAGGTGGTCATCTTGTGTTCCTTCACATGAAGATGAGAATTTTGTCAATTCTGTGAAATGAACACTTTTATTGGGGATATTTGATACCTGTATGGTTAGGGAACTACAACAAATAGCACTTAAAACTATGGAAGCTTATCAAAGAAAAGAGACTCAAAATTGTAATCAGAGGCAGGACAGAGGAAGGATTTCCTTTAGATGTAAATGCCTGTGTTCCCTCTACATTCACTGAAGATTAAATGTAAATCATTTTATCTTAAATTTAAAATCATTATTTTTTAATTAATTGCATCCCTGGAAATTCCTACTCCTCTCAATGGCTATGGACATTTCACTGTAAGTATCTAAAGATTGGTGAAATGAGTACCACCCATAGCTTTCTTATATACATATATATATATACAAAAACTAAAGAATCTGAAATAGGCTCTGAGGTCAAGGCAAATATAATCTTATTAACATTAATATATATATTGTTCTGTAACACTTAATAAGCTATGTCTTACTCTCATTATGAATTTTGTATGTGGGTGAAATGGCAATAAACCAAGTTAAAATTTGAAAATTTGTATATTCATTGCAAACGCTGATCTCAGTGAGCACAGCATGCTACTTTTCAACCTTCAGCATTTGAACATTTGAAAGGCAATTACACACAGGAAACTGGGGATTTCAATATCATAGCAGATTACTAATTAGCTCTTACTTTGAGACCTGAATCCTTTTCCTAACTGGTTTTATTTCATTCAGAAATCAACTGTGACAAGTCCAGAGAGGTGGATTGTCACTTTTAAAATGATTTCTTGACATTGTCATCTGCCAACTGAATCAATCAGTTTTCCACTTTACTTTTCAGGGGTCTACAGTCCTCTTAAACTTACCTGATTGACAAAGTAGTATCAATTAAAATATCACATTTCTTCTTGGAAACCACTCATAATTAAATTAAATAGCAGCTTGCCTTCCGTGTAAGTAAAGCTTCATTTGTTTCCCAGCTGTATGACACAAAGAATGCAGTCCTGAGCTGGAGGCCCATCAATGCTGAATGAATAAAGAAAAAATTGATTACTCTGGCTCCCAGAACTTGCAGTCTTATTATACGACAGAGCAAGAGCGTATTGGTAAGAGAGAATAATGAAGATAGAAAATTAACCGTATGATTGACAGTGGTCATAATGTGTGAAGAACTGTTTTACAGCATCATAAAGGCTCAGGTTTGTAGGTGGTAAAGGGAGACTCCACCCTAGATTTAGGAGAGAAGCATTGAACAACACAAGAAGATGGAGAAGATTATTTCAAAGATTTATCACAGTTGTTGAAGGAGGTGGGCACCATAGTGCATCCAAATGGCTGAGAAATGATAGGTAGAGTAGAAACAGGCCATGAAGGACCATTACTTCTGCTTAATGAGACAAAAAGTTGAGCCAGTGGAAGGAGGAAATGCAACAGGCTACAGGAACAATGCACACAGCAAAACTCTGAATTGGTGTTACTGGACAAGTCCAAATTTGTTAATCCTGGAAGAAAAAAGTTTTACAGCAAGGTAGGAAGGATAAAAGCCTGATGAGATTCTTTTACCAGGAGCTTTTACTCAGATGCTATGAAGAAGGAATTGGCAAGTTTGAGACAGAACAGAACATGAGAAATGGAATAAACCAGGCAGTGCTGCAAGTGATGTTCATGTGAGTGACCATCAGGATGGGGATGATGTCTATAGAGACTGACAAAGTATGCAAGAGAGAGAAGCCTTATAGGAATCTTTAGGAAGGGATAGCAAGGCCTACACAAAACTATGCTGAATGAGATCCAAGAGCAAGACATTCCCAGGACTGGTCAAACACAGGACTGTTTAAAAACAGAAAAATAACACTGAAAAAGAGGTGTAGGTCTGTGGATATTATCTTAGAGATGTCAGTTGAATACTAATATTTTATGTCTTTTTATTGTTCAGTCTGTAGCTCACAAAAAAGTTTTACCTTTCATCCCTTTATTCCTCTTTAAAGCTTCTGCTCTGAATTTCATTTCAGTATCTGAATAAATGAATCGTCATGTGCAAGGCAGTCCTCATTATACAGGAGTAAGTCTTAAAGTACGTTGAAAAACACACTCCTTGTCTCAGCCCACACTAACTCCTTTACCCCCTTTCTGGTTTTCATTATAAAGAGTGATTTTCCAGGGTTTTACAGACAGAGAGGTCTGATTATTTTTCTGTGATTCACACATACAGGAGAAACTGGAACCAATAAGCATTTCATGGTTCTTCACTGTAGCATGAAGGACCACTCTTCCTTGCAGAGAAGTCATTTTCCCAGCTCAGGTAAATATAGTTTAAGCTGCGGGGTCCTTGCTATTGGTGGCATTGCCTCCTCTCCTCACAGATGAGTGGATGGATCTGCTGACAGGAGGGCAGTTCTCATATTCTGGAAGTAGAATGTTTTTTAAAGAAAACGCAGAAAGAAACCCTCAATTTCTACTCTTTCAGACTTATCTCGCACAGGTAATTAGGCTTCAAATTGGTTTTTTTATTTTTCCAAAGGGTAAAGTTTTTTGATTGCTTATCTAGTAAGTGAAACTGCTGTTATATCATGAGTGTCTTGGTATTTACTGTCCTAAAATATGCTTTATTTTATTGAGCATACGAAACGATGACACAGGGCATAACACTGAGTTTTTGTGATACTATAAAAAAAAAAAAATGCTCAAATAGTCATTTAATCCAAGAAACATTTTGTGCCTCTGCTTTCATACTGGAGAACCATTTTTTATCTACCTAGTATTTAATTAAATGCTACACTCTAGAAAGAGTGTTTGGACTGATGTGTTGATGAAATATGCAGCATTAGTTACCCAGTGGCTCTAAAATAGTTGAGCCTGAAGAGACAATTTTAACTGACTGACAAATTTGGTGGCCTTCTATGACATCGTTACAGCATTGGTGGGTAAGGGAAAAGTAGCTGATGTCATCTACCCAGACTTGTGCAAAGAATTTGATACTGTCTTGCATGACATCCTTGTCTCTGAGCTGGAGAGACATGGATTTGACACATGGACCACTCTGTGGTTAGGGAATTGGTCGGATGGTTGAGCTCAAACTGTTATGCTCAGAGGCTCGATGTCCAGGTGGAGACCAGCGATGAGTGGAATTCCTCAGGGATCAGTGTTGGGACTGGCACTGTTCAACATTTTTGTTGGCAACAAGGACTGGGATTGACACCAAGCTGTGTGGTGTGGTTGATGTGCTGGAGGAAAGAGATGACATCCAGAGGACCTCGACAAGCTTGAGAGGTGTGCCCGTGTGAACAAGTAAAGTTCAATGAGGCCAGCTGCAAGGATTTGCGTGCAGTCTTTGAGTACCTAATGGAGGCCTAAAGGAGAGCTGGAGATGGACTTTTTACAAAGACATGTAGTGATAAGACAAGGGGGTAAGGGCTTTCTTAAGTTTCCTACACTTCAAAACACAGTGCTTAGTGCAAGGAACTTTGTTTAGTGGGTCCCTTCTACTCCTAGTGCAAGTTTTGAACAGACCAGGAGGTATACAAGTGGTCCCACTTCTCCACCACAGGCTCTGACACACTTGCTGAACAGCTGCCTAGGTCAGCCTAAAAGATATCCCTTCCCATAGCTGCTTATTCCCACCACTAACACAACCTCTGTCCTATATTAGCAAAACTGAATTAGCAGTAAAATTGCTAAACAAAAATAAAAATAAATTTTCATCTTTCAGATTACTACTCTAACTCTAGCCATGTGGCCACATAAACACTTGTGCCACCCCAGTGGATGATGCAGTTTAAGGTCTTAAAAGGATGGGGCATTTTCAAGCTGGCACTAACACAGAAAGCTATTACATAGCCTTGGAAGAGATTGTTCTTTACCAAACAGCCAGTCTTCATTGGATCTGAAAGTGAACTGATCTTCTTTTCCTGGCAAGTAAATGCTGCTAGCTCTCAAAGATTCTTCTGTATTAGTAGAAAGCTAAATTGAGTACATACACCATACGGATAATGCACAACACAGATCATAAGACCACAATCAGACCCTTCTCATTTTTTTGGTGATGTGGCAGACACATTCTGCAGACACTTTTAACAACGTTTGCACAATTTGAGACCCAAAAAATTAAAGTGTAAGTTTCTGTAAAGAGGAAGCATTGTTGTTAAAGTCAGAATTTTCATGACCTCAGGCTTTTCTTAGGAAAAAAAAAAAAAAAAAAAAAAAAAAAAAAAAAAAAGCAAACAAACCAAACTCCCTTAGCAAGAAAAAAAGAAAAAAAACCAAAACCCTCACACAAAAAAAAACAAAAAAAAAAAAAACAAAACCACAACAACAAACTCAATAGAGAAACATTTATTTGCTCATGACCATAAACCAAATTTCCATCAACGTCCAAACTAATATGTCTCTTTCTCTCAACATCAATTGTTTTTTCTTCTCAGGTTCATACTAAGAACATCTCTGGATGTGGTTGGAGTCTCTTTGGTTTTCCCCCTTATTTCTTCCCTTTCACCATCCCCAACACAACTGCAGTCAGAAAAACAACACTTTGCCCCTTTACTTGCCATCAGACCACAGCAAAGTTGAGAGTACTCAGAGTTCCTGAGCAGGCTCCTGATTTAAGACAGTGTGTTATATTTTTAAAGCTACTTGGAAAAAAGAGGTTTATGTAATCGCTCTTTTATTTAGCCTGAATAGACTAAAATGTTATGTCTACCACTTTTAAGAAGCTGTGTTGCAGCTCCCAGCATGACAATATTAATTGCCTACTACAACTCTTTTGTAAATGAGTAAATCACATGTTGCAAGGGCCATAATATGGAAGGATAACATCCTGTTCTGTCAGTTCATTTTAGAGCTGCCATCATGCATACATATTTTACAGTTCTGGTAAATTGTATGCGCAGATCCAATTATATAAATGACTAACTATCTAACTGTGAACATTAATCACATATTTTAGGGTCTCTACCTACCAGTGAACCTCAGACAGAGAGAGATGTGAGCAATTTCGAAAGCGATGATTTTCATTTATTCCTAAAGAAAGCTGGATAAAACTGTTTCAGTAGGTTTTTAGTAATTCATATTCTGTTTAACATACTATAAAAAGCCATAGATCTGATCCAAACTGTGCTAATGTCATTGACAAAACTCCCATTCAAAAGACTCTGACAAAGTCATTCCAAGATTAAGAGTAATGGGTGAAGAGCAGGAGTTTTATTAGCATAATTTGTTCTGTAAGAGTTTCTTATCCTCTTCATTACATAAAAAATTAACATTTTCATTCCTGTAAATAATTTAGATACCAACACAACAGCCATAGGTTGTACAGCAGCCTCCTGCCATATCTGTCTGCGAACCTGCTTTTCTATGGGGAGCTCATTTGCTCTTTTGCTAACGAAACATCTCCCCTGGCTCTCTTTCCTGAATGAATTGGTCTTGCCATTTTAGCAGTGACCAAAAATTATAGCACATGTCAGTCTTCATGAAAATCTCTATCTTTTGGATCCCACTAACAGTAAACAATTTTCTGAGAAAAGTCACTGCGGGATTCACAGCAGGGTTTGACAGCCACTTGTCTTTCAAGAGATTGCCCTCTATTGAAGTTAAGTATCAATGCCCAGAGAATATCAACATCTATCTCCTATTAAAGAACCTTCAAACATCTGAGTTTATTTCATCATAAGCGCCTCCAGACTGAACTTCTCTATTTATTTGTGAAAGCCTGAGTGTTTTTAAAACAATATGTTGGATCTGGTGATTATTCGCTTCATGTCTACTTTCTTCTAAATTATGCAATAATCTGGAGGGATAAAAGTGCATACTTGTTTTTTATTCATCTTTCAAATTATTCTAAAGTGTGAATTATAACATCATTATCTGCTAAATAACAAAGTACTAGCAAGCCATTAATTACTTTCTACACTCAATGCATTCTTAAAATTATCCATTTTAATGGCATTATACAATGCTATTATTATTGTTATTATTATTATTATTATTATTGCCTAAATTAAAACCCTGGATCCAGATAACCTTCAAATCATCCAATTCCTTCTACAGTGTTCACCCAGTTTTAAGTTTCCTATTCTTCTTTGTACATTAACACACCAAATGTTTATTTTGTTGCTATTTTTGCAGAACAAGATTACATAGAGGATTTAGACAGAATAATGTGCCATGTCCCATGTTTAATAAATCTCCAAGCAATTTACAAGATGCTAAGCAGTTCTCATCAAACGCACATGAGATTTTAGAGCCTAATTTTGTGAGACAAACTCAAGAAGTTCCAACATAGCAAATGACACCTGATTACCTAGTTTCATTCTGACAGAAAACTCCTAAACAGCAAAAGAATCTTAGGAAATGTATGCAGTTCGCTGTCACCAACCCCTTATTTTGATAATCACAACATTAATGAACACCAAATGAAAACCTTGCCCAGAAGCAGCTGTAGATGATCAGAGTAGAATTATTCTAAACACCAGGTTGAGAATAATCTGACTTGCAGAAAAATGAGAATCCAAGTTGTGAGCACAGATAATACCCAAACAACAAAGTAGAACAAATGGTGATAATCGTTGAAAAAAAGTGACATTAAAGTGTTTGTATGTCCAGAGTGGGATTTAGATAGAAAAAAGAGACACAGCCTGAAGCAGGTTGGTGGTTAAGTCTCACTGGATCAGAAGCATTCTACAGACGGTGAACATGAGTCCTGGTTGTCAGTGTCTGGTTCAGAGTAACTCACATATTCCATACTCAGTCTGCCTCACTTTAACACCCAGCAATCACAGTAGAAATGGGACAGTTGCAACTAGAGAGGTGAAACAAAAGAGGGCATCTGCCTGTTCCTAGGTTTTCACATCGTGATGGAGTAAGTAAACATTTGTATCTTGTGGGACCGGTCCTTTCATTCATTCTTCCATGGATTTTGTGGAGAATAAAAAAAAGTCAAGCCACACCTCTGTTTTTCTAAGGGAATGGTTTTATTCAGCCAGCCACAGTAAGCACCACTGACAGAAGCCTGAAACAGGA
>JBCJKH010071523.1:0-20301 GCA_039877255.1 Loriculus beryllinus
TATATGTATTATATAGAGAGTATATGCATATATAGATGTATATATATATATACAGAAAGCCAAAATCGAGTACAGATATACAAAGCAGAAGAAAAATAAGGGCAACGGTTGTCAAATGTTGAAAAAGAAATTTCAGTGTGTTGCAATGTTATGATCCCAATGGACTCCAGACTGGACATTTTTCATATTCAGTTTTAATTTTAAAATATCCATGAATCAAGGATACACAATGACTCCAACAGAGAACAAGCAATTGGTTCAAAGTGTCGCTAGAAATACTTTTTTCTCAGGTTAGCCTATGGTTCTGAATGTATATCTCCCCACTCTATTCATAAACAACTTGGCCAGGGTACGGCCCTGTTTACTTCAAAGGGTACAGGTTGGTAATTTTCTTATGTGTCCGAAAAGTAGCCTGATGAGGTTACAAAGATTACCAAATAAATTAATTAAATAATTAAACTGCATCTCAGACTCTCACACACAAATTACAAATTAAACACAGAAAAAAAAAAAAAAGTTATTTCAGATGTCTAAAACATAGCAATTAACCAGCCTTAACAATTCTACACATAGCCAAACGGCAATTTTAAACACTTATGTTTATAAATGCAATTGAGATTACCTGAATTTGTAATTGTCCCACTATATAATTATCACTAGGGTAGATAATGGTGCTCTGTGATTCACATTGATTTTACTTGCAGAAGGTTATTCCAAGATAAAAATAAACCAGTAAAATTTCTATGTTAATGCACAGGCTAAATATCTAAGGGAACCACAGTGTACTAAGTTTTCCATACTTAACAGAATATTAACAGCTTCCTCTTAAATATAGATACCAAAGTACTAAGAAAAACACATTTTTAAGTTTGGAAATATATGTCTAACTCCTATTTCTTTAAGGAATTACACCATCTAAGAAGTTTCCTCTTGAATTATTATGTTGCTTAGAAAAAAAACCAGCAGAGCATCATTCATTGATAGCTTCTCCTAGAAGGATCTCTCAATACCTACAGACTCCAAATAGATGCTCCCATGCCAGTCTTACACTTTTGAATCAACTTACATTTGTGATGTGTAGTTTCTGAATGACATAGTCTGGACATGTTTTACTTTCATTGATCTTCACAATGATGTCCCCGTATGTTGCAGAGCCGCCCTCCATTGACGGCCAGTACTGGGCACATTTGTTCTATGAAGATATGAAGTTAGTTGACCAGCACTATAGCAAAATGGCAGAGAGCTGAGAGCTAGACGAAAGTCTGATTTAAAATAGATGGCAATTCAGTATAGTTTTTCCACCTTCTCTCAGGTATTTTCTTCTCCCTGAAAAGGCTGTCACTGTTTAGGATGTCAGTGTTAAATATTTCCAAATATCCAAAAATTTAAGTCTCTGACCTGAAGTTTATGCCCCTGGAATTTAACTCAGAAAATATTATAGGCAAAAGAATCATGTGCACTACTTGAAAAAGTGAACAGCTGTTGTTGCTGTTGCCTGAAGGCTGTAGAAAAGTTTGCAGCTACTTCTATGGCTTCTTTTTCAGTCTTCAGTGAGGGATGTCTTCCCTGTCTGCCTAAAACATCGACCTGGGGATGCTGTAAATCTGCATGCTGCCAGTATTTTAATCTTTTAAAGCAGTTAAAACAGCAGTTCCCCTTCTTCCTGCTGTATATGGAATAAGTAACAAAAACAAGCCAGAAACACCCAACTTTTCAGTTAAAAGGAAGAGCAAAGACAACAGATTAAACAAAAATATATATTCTGTCTGGAATTTACTGAGGGCATTGCCAGGATATCAGAAGATAGTTGACAGGTCTATGAGGAGCTACAGTTCTATCTTGAGCCCTTTTCTGGATTTATTAGTTGTCATTTCGAAGCTCACCCTCTGTTACTCACAGCTGGGACTAAAGTGACATTTTCTGATAAGACTGCTAATTCCAAAAGACAGCACAATGTTTTGGCATGCTTTCCAAAATAAGTTCTGCCACAATGAGAGAACAGCAAAGAATGAAAACAAAGTACTAAGAAGAAAATGTAATTCACCACAGGACAGCAACCCATTCAGTTTTCAGACAAAAGATGGATGGATGGATGGATGGATGGATATTTCTCACCCTCTTTCCTTCCTCACAGCGAGTCACCATGACAATAATTGTTGCCTTCTGTTCCCAGATCATTCTCCAGAAATCATCTGTGGTTTCATCCTTAGGGCCTAGCAGAAGGTATTAAAAGGTATTAAAAGGTATTAAAAGGTATTTCAGAGCACAGCTACATGAAAAAACACTTGGCTTCTTGACATGCATAGCCATTCAGTCTGAAAAGCTAACCAGAGATAACACAAATAACAGCCACACACTTGATTTCATTATGACTGTTGCCATTAAGCTACAACATTTTAGAAGTCTCATATAGATCTTTACTGCATAGCTGTGAAGTCTTAAATCTTATGGTGCAAAATTATACATCATGAGAAGTCTACCATCTGCGTAAAATTGCCTAAGCAAAAACTCATTGGCAAACTTTTTCATATTAAATTTCAGAATTTCAGATTTTCAATTTTTCTATAGAATTACTAATAATTTTTTACTTCTCTCTAACAAAAAATGGGTGAATAAAGCATATTCTTCTAAGGTTAAAAAATACCTTGTGCAGCAATGTATTTTCTTGGTTCTTTAAAGCCCTGTAACAAAGTACAACGTTATCAACTCTTAGAAAAGAAGTATGGACAATTTAAAAGATTTGCAACTTTAAAAATAAATTCAATATGCAACAGTGCAATAATACTGAAGACATTACAGAGATGGAAAGAAATCAAAGAGAAATCATAGAATAGTCAGAGTTGGAAAGAACCTTCAGACCATCTAGTTCCAATCCCCTTGCATGGAACACACAGATTACAGAATTTTTTCAGTAGTGCCTAAGACGTTCGTTAAGCAGAAATCACTCACGTCAATATAACTTGCATTGATATAGTCTGATCCTGGGTCTCCTGGGATTTCTGAGAGCTCAACACGGTTATGATCATCTGTTTAAATCAGTTAAAAACAGTTTAAAAAATTATCTCAAAGCACTGAGAACATAAATATTTATAAAACATACAGAAACTGTAGCAAATACTCACACGGAAGAATATCAATATAACGGTTTTTGTTCTGATTATGGCTTTTCTTGGCCTCCTTTATTGAAAATTTAGTGAAAACTCTAGGAATACTCTGTAAAATACAATGTTTCTTTTTTGGGTAAGCACATATTTAAATTTGCTTCTACTTGCAGTCGAATGGAAGAAATTTACTGCTACTAAGTCTTGAACATAACATTCTGTTTCATGCATTACTACTTCATATGTTTCTTATATCTAAAGCAAACAAACTTCTTACCCTTAATATAGATAATATGCATCTCCACAATTATACATTATTTATATCCCCTGTATATTAATTTATGTATGGCTATGCAGTAAGAGAAAGCATTTAAAAAAAGTATAGTAGACAGTACTTCAGAAGTATTCAAACCGTGTATTTTATACTTTTGCTGAAAAACGCCTTCAGGGAAAAAATCACCTTATAATGAGGAGAGCTTGGTAACAAAATTAACAGAAGCCTATTTGATCTTAAGAATTAACTCAGTTTTCTAGATTTCTTTATAATCAGTGCAAATACTTCAAACATGCTCTTGAACAGAAGTCTTCCGACCACTTGGCTACAAATCTGTGGTATTTTTTGAGCCAATAACAAACCTGAAATTCATCTAAGAAAAGTCTTCCTTCATCAGCAATCTTCCTCTTGTATGTGTCCAGCAGTTTCTCTGAAGGTATTGGCTCTATGTTCAGAAGTTGCCTATCATCATCTTTAACTGTGTAGATACATAGAACATTTATCATTACTGACTTTGCAAATTACATTTCCATAAACCGGATACTCGAATTGTCAGATAAATTAACAAAAGGGAAAATCTCTTTATTTTAATTAAGCACATTTACTATTCAAAAAAATGGTGTTAATTGAGCCAGCTGTGAGCAAACAGGCCCTGGGAATAACAGAATTTGTTCAGTTCTGATGTCTGACTGGAGACAAGTGAGGAGGACACCTGCAGGGATACTCCATTAACAGCGCTTTTGTACAATGTGGAAATTGCCATATTCAGATCGCAGCAACAGCCTCTACTTTAATTCTGATCACTTATCATCTGTGGTAAAATCCATTACTGTGCAAACAACCAACAAATGTAACAACAAGTATTACCTACTTTTCCAAATTTTCTCCAACCTATTCTCTGAGTCGCAATAAGATGTAATACCATCTTTAATGATAAAGCAATGATTGAACAACTTCTAACATCTCTAACTAGACATTAATACATTTTTCATTTATATTGAAAAGATTTAGTTTTTGTTTAACAACTGTGTGTCTAAGCAAATGGATCTGAATATCAACCTAGTATTAATTCCCATTTAATGTAGTTAATTTCTGTTGCCTTAAATGTCATAAATAATTTTTTTCTTTAAGCTTTCTGGTATTGACTGATTCTGCCTTTCTTCAGAGGCTTTGAAATCTTGGGAAAATATTACACATAATGTTTGGTTTCAGTCTTTCAGGTTTGAAATCCTTCAAAATTTTACAGTAAAAACCAACTGGTTTATGTTTAAATTCTTGCTTTGTAAAATGTGCACAGGAAAGTTTTCTTGGGCTGTTCTTCCTCCAGTTGAGCTGTTATTATGTTGATATCTGTAATCTATGTATACAACCTAGAATTTAAGCAATCCAAAGGCGGCAGCAAGACGTAAAAAGTGGCAATTTTATTTCCACTTGCTAAATGTGTAAAGATACTCACCTGTAACAAGGTTCACACCTTCAGAAGAATTGCTGTAAAAAGCAAAAGTATTGGTAAAAGCTCTGACTGGCAACACATATATATGAGTTAAATAAAAGCATGTTTGTATGCGAACACCAAAACTGTTTATAATCAGCAGATTGCGTTACAAACTGTGAAACAAGAGGGCTACAACTGCGACTTTCAAGCCCTACACATAGGAGGGGGAGAAACATGGGAACTACATCTAACAATTTAACCACTCTACATAATTTTGTCCATATCACCTACAGCAAGTGTGTCTTTAATTTCTTCACTGGAGTAACTGCTCAGACCATCTTTGTTACTTTTGCTAAATAAGTGACAGATACATAAAATATTACAAAATTAATTTTAAATGCTTGGTAGCCCAGAACAAGCCAAACTCTCTTGTGGGGTAGGTGAAGAGGTGGTAAAGGAGCTGGAAGAGATGAATCCCCAAAGTCCTGCTGTTGCCAGAGGGCTGAGGGGTTCCTGCAAAAAATTGCCCTAGCTCCCCTGTCTCTACCAGCAGAAAATGCTCTCTCATACATTGCACCATCTCCTTCCACAGCAATAGTAGCAGTCAGCCTGGCTTTCCAGGGCACAGTTATCAGGGAAGGCAACAACCATTTTTCTATTACCATCCTCTCTGACCTACACAACTGCCACATCACCTAGATGACTATAATAACCAACGCCTCCCTGAGATATTGTTTCTGGCATTTGAAAGAGTTCCAAGAAAGCATGCATTATTTTCAATACTTTGAGCTTAAAATGTGAAGGAAAGGTTTTCCAATATTTGTGCATATTTTTTCATAAACCTAGTGACAAAAGATATTGTTCTAGCAGATCGGTACTTGTGCGCATGGAGAAAGGCTATAGCAGAGAGATTTTAAATCTGCTTTGTTGCATTTGTGTTGCCAGACAAAATACCATAAATTGTGGGGTTTTTTTGAAAGAATTAAAAGGTAAAAGGATGTATTTTCCCATTTTAATAAAATATCAAATTTGCAACATTTTTGCACTACCAATTGGGAAACCTTGTGGAAAAAAGGAAAGCCCACACACCACACCCTCATTTATATTGGGAGAGAGCAAGAAATATTCAGCTTACCTAAGCTTATTTTTGTGAAGACCATAGATTTTGTACAGAACTAGTAGTAAAGCAATTGATGTCACAATGATCAAGAACACCAAGAATATAATCAGGGCTCTAGAATTATCTAACAGAAAAAGAATACAATTATTATTTCTTCAATACATAATTAATGGAACGAAACAATTATTTTTCAGTGGTTTAATTTAAGTTTGTTATTCCAAACTGCCAAAACCTTTTAAGCTCAAAGAAAATAAAGTAACTTCATTTTTTCATTAAGAAAACTTTCATTTAAACTATCCATATCCACCTGTCAAAATGCTACAACTCAGTCACTGGTTCAGCATTACTATGCTTGTCTCCTCCCAGATGTTCAGCTCCTGAAATACAGGATCTTAACATAGGAAAATATTCCTGAAGTGAATAACTTAAGTTAGAGAAATTAATTTTTAGTTGCACTTGAATGTTTCCTGAAGAAACCACAGCTGTGTAATAATTCTGAATTACAGTTAAGAACTTGTCAACATGGTCTGTTAATGCTGAGTGAGGATATTACTTTTTTCAAGTGCAGATCAACTACTAAGCATAAAAACAGACAGCTTGAACTTTAAATTAGGAGCAATTGTAGCCATTCACAATTTACACTCTTCCTACTACACTAAAGTCTTAAAGTAAACATGCTGTATAGATATTTACTTACATCTGGTTTTTATACTTGTCTTTACTGGTTGCCCTCTATATTCTCCATTAAACACCAAGATCTGCACGCAGCGGGTGAGAATACCAAAGATAAGTTGAGATACAACAAGTCAATATTTCTGCATAAAGTTTTTTAAGAAACATGAAGTACAATGGATATTCAAAATGCATCCGTCTGTTTTCAATGAATCAACCTCATTGACAGAAAGAATTGCTGTCAATCTTTGTACAGCCGTTTGTGGTGCAGCTCAGATTTCTACCTAAGTCATAGCAAGATCTAAGTCAAAAAATATGTAGATGACCGTTTAGTTAGTGAAATAAGAGACACATTTTACAAAATATGTACTAAGCGTATCTCAAGGAAGAAATCAAATTATCTCTTACCAAACCCCTCAAATCTGAAAATTAACCATGCAATATATAATTAAACATCATTATTTTATTTGCTTCAACACTAAATATACAAATAGTCAATGGAGTTGGATATTTTTAATAAAAGTTCCTGTATGGGAAGTAATTAATGAAAGTTTGAATTATAGAAGCCAAAATAAATTTTCAAATAAGCTGCTGTCTTATAATGTTAGCTTTGAGGTACTTTAATTGGTGTTAAAACACTAACTGTGTGTGGATGTGTTTATATTTCATCATACATATTACATTTATTGAATCTTTTAAATTGCAGATAGGGTCAAAACATCATTAAACAAATTGTGTCCTAGGTAGGCTCCTGTTTATTCCCTGAAAAATCCAGTCCAGACAGAAGGAAATGGTGACATCTGCCAACTCTCACAGGTGATCTACTGTTTGGTTTGTTTTTTTTCTTGAGCGTTCTATAACTTGACCCAGAATTCTTTCATTCCTAGTTAAGGCCATAAAGCTTTCTCTCTTTTTCCAGTGAGAATTTGATAAAATAAGGTAAAAGCAGAAGCCAGAGATTAGAGCTAAGCAGAAGATAATTTCTTCTATAAAGCAAACTGCTCACTGCAATTGGTGTACAAAAAGCTCCAAAGAGTGCAGGGGTCTCATACTATGAGGGCAATGCAAGCATTTCTTGGTCCTACAGAACCTCATCTTTATTTTCCAAATACAAAGCTTTCTGAGCAGAATCTCTTGAAAAAATAACGACAGTCTTGGAACAAAACCCAGACTATTCAAGCTCTCTGATACTGCATTTTCTCAGGAAAACATAGAGAAAAGAGGAAAAGATTGTGAAAAATGAATGAAACTGGTTCCTGAAAGTAATAAAAATCCATCATTCCTGCTTTTTTATCTAAACTTTATGTAGAATTGCTACCAGGATATGAAAAATATTCTTAGTGGCCACATTATGGAGGCCACATAAGACCACTGGCTTTGCAAACAACAAATGCCGAAAGGATGAAGTGCGTCAAAGAATAGAAAATAGCAGGAGGCCTTCAGGAAACTGAAGCTTGCAAACAGAGGATGATATATTTTGCATGGAAACAACAACTGGGAAATGATCTAAACTGCTTTACACTAACCCGTCCCTGAAGCCTCACAAGTCTTCACAGTGAAAAATGATGAACAATTTATTTCTGAGCAGTTATCTCAAGACCTAAATCCCATATTTATCCTTTGATGGAAATGACATTAAGTGAAATGTGTTTTAAATGCAGAAATATCAGCTATACTTGAGAAACTATTTTTAAACTTATGCAACACCCAAATTTCTCTCTGTCTCAAGTACAAAGAATCTATTCAGCTTGGTTTTTTCATGCAGTCAGAACCTATGTGGAATAGCACACAAGAGAATGACTAATTGATTGATTGGTTGACTGACTGATAGGCTAAGCACATATGCATTTTGTTTCCAAGGCAATAGCTACTTCTTTACACATGTGGCCTACAGACCCACAAATTAACTCCTCTGACATCGTATTTTCTTTTCTTAAACTCAAGTATAATACAGTTAAACAATGAAAATACAGCAATATTTTATATACTTAATTTAATAAGCCCACTTACCGTAAATGTATAGTTTGTTAAGTATGAGAGATTTTCTTTTTTAAAATCACACTCGTGTTTGGATTCATTTGTTCCATCATTTTCCCAAGTCAATTCAAATATTTTTTGCGCTCCATACACTTGTTGATTTTTGCATTTAATTTGGACAGCATTATCAGCTGTCAGTGTTGCATTAACATCAATCACTTGCTGTGGTTCTGTTAACAAAGTAGTGTTACTGGTTCTATTCTCGTAATTTCAAACCAAACATTTCAACAGCTGTATCTATTAATACCTGTTTGTCATCTTTTCTCTTAATAATTTTAATACATTTTATTCCTCAAAAATTTCAATCCCAATTTAACAAGATCAATAAAATCAATTTTGAATTAACTATAGGTTTAACTGAAACTGGAAAAGATGTGAAGTGAAACTGAAAAGGCTGGGAAGATCAGAACTCTACTGACAGGCTGCAGAGATAAGGATCTCAACTCTCTCTTTTGCAACTGACATCACTTTCTCATTTGAGAACCATGGGACAACAGACAAGACAGGGGAACAATCAGCTTTCTGTGTGAGTATATGTTTTAAAGCTTCAGCATATGTTTCAGAATGTCTGTAAATGAGGTTTCCTACCAGGAGTTACCAGCATATTTTAGTGTCTGAAATAGTATCATGTTATCAATCGTTGAAACAGCTGAGAAGAAGAAAAGAAGCATAACAAAAAACCCTGACAACAAACCACTTCTACAAACTATAATTACATCACTAGCACAAAAGTAATATTTTATTTTTCACTAAAAAAAAATAAAATCTTTTCCTTATTTAGTGACATTAAAGGAAAAATTTAGTATCTTACTAGGTATTAAACCATTACAGTTCCCTTATAGCTGTAACTGTATATTAGCTGAGTCTGGAGGTGGTGGAATTAGAGCTAAAAATGTACTGGAAGATTTTAGATAAACATGGAGGTTTGGGTGGGTTTTGGGATTGTGGTGTTTTGTGTTTGTTTTGTTGTTTTCTTTTTTTTTACCTCAAATAAGGAATTAAATCAGTATGAGGGTCTACATCTGAAGATTCATGGCAAATAACAATAACACATATAAAATATAATGAAGTACATAAAGAAAGTACATATTCTATGTGTTGCTACCAGCCTTGTTCTTAACAGTTAGCAAATGAGAGACTTACCTGCTGACTTTGTTCTAAAGTTACGTTTTCCTGGTTTTCCTCTATATCGTCCCCAACCAAATTTGCTTCGGGTATATGGTGTCACAGACACAGAACCATTGGTATATGGTTCCAATTCACGGCAAATATGGCTAGTATTGTGGACAAGTTCTTCCTCTTTGAGAAAAAATGAAAAGTTAAATTAATGAATGAAATTTATGTTGGTAGCACAATAACTCTCACACTTCATCAGAAGTACCTGGAGCCACTAGCGTGTGTACTTCTATTTTAATTCCCTTGTACTTCGTTAGTTTGTCTTGCTTATTACTGCTAAGTGAAAGCTCAGGAAGAAGAAAAATACATTTCCCAATCAAACAGGTAGAAAGTTGGTGCTTTTTTGCATTTGGTTTTATTGTCTTTTATTTTTTTTTTTTTTTTTTTACTTTCTCAGTATGTCATTAAAATGGCTGTAATTAAAATTAGCATAAAACAGACTGATAAGGAGACACTGATACTTTTGTCTGTGTTCAGCTTAGGAAGGGTTCATAAACAGATGTCACTCTTTACTGAGTGAGAGTGGGGCTTTGGTGGCTTGGGGGACTGCGGAGCAATGGTCTTTCCATGTTTCATTCTGGCTGCTTCAGGTGTGACCTCCCTGTGCCCCAGCATATTACCCTGGTCTCCTACAATGGCCAAACCAGACCAACCACAGAAACTGGAGCATGGGGCTGCCAGTCTTTCAGGGAGTAACCAAATTCAGGGCACAAAGAATGGAGGAGATGATTCATATCTGGGAAGCACAGGAACATGACAGCATTTGGTTTCTGTGGCAGTCCAGGTTTACAAAACACATAGTATGTTAATAGAAAGAATAAATTAACTCAGGACTGGCTTAAACCTGACATATATTTCCTGGAATCATCTATCAGGCTCTTCATTTTCAAAACATCATTTTCCAGTCTTGTTTTGAAGAAAAGCTCAGACCTGTAAAATATGGTACCAGTATAATGGATACAAGCTTGTCCATCTAGATGCAAGGTGGCCTAATCCAGCATACCTGAAATGAGTGATATTTAGTAGAAGACAACAACCTGGCTTTACCTGCCTAAACATGTTTCCGTTAACTGCCATACTCGGGACCTAACTTTTACACACATAGCTGTTACTCAGCAGGCCTGTCCCTGACTTCTCAGAGGATATATTTATCCTCAATAGCTGTTTTTTCCGAGACAGAGAACACCATGCTACCAAATAATCAGGCTGCTGATAATCTTATGACAACTTATTCTTAACACAAGAAGCATGAGAAGTGAATGGTGACAGAACTGTGTCCTGAAAGGATAAGCTGAATAGCCACAGGGTTGAACTGGAATATCCTTGAAGGAAAAAAAAAACATTTGTAACAAAAGAAAAAAATAAAAAGGCACAGTCTGAAGAGATTCCAAAATGGAATGACAGTGCATCATGCTTAGTGCTCTGTAAATGTTAAAACATGCACTGAACTATTGAATACTGAAGGGGCCTATACTTACCTCTGTCATTGCATGTCACTAAATAATCTTCTACAGGACCCTTTGAAATGTCGCTAGGTTTCTCCCACGTAACAGATACGTGTCTGGTCCCAGAAATTACTGTAAGGTTTTCTGGTGCTTCTGGAGCTGTTGTAAAAGAAAATTCCTCTTTTTACCTACTTTGATTAAATTAAATTTCATCGGATACTAAAGCAAGACGCCAACAACATGCAATATTTTTTGTAGTGTATTTCATTCAAAGAAATTATATGTAAGTATAAATGGAGTATATGCAAAAGCATCACAGAGTAATATCATAAATTTAATTAATTCAGGACAAGGTGAATACAGCAATATTACTAGAATTTCCCAGCATTTCCAAATATCATAAATATATTGATTTATGCTGATTTCCTTTTTAATTTAGGGAAAAAACCCAACCAAAAAACCAAAACAACCCGTCCCCCCCAAATAAAACCCCCAAGCTATTTCCAAGCACAATGCTTTGGAAAAACACACAAAACCATTCTTTGCAATTGTTCTATCACATCTTTTTTCAAATCAAGAATTTAACACTCGATTTTGACTAGGCCTACGTCTTTTTTTTCTGTCTTCATTCAAGTAAAATTTCCTTATATTTTGTCATTCTCTCATCCTCAAAAATAAATCACACTCTCTGAAAAAAGGAAAGGAAGGCATCAAAATGGAAGACTGAGACTGGGTCTGGAGAAGTACTTCAGTCAAAGAACAACCACAAGGGCAGGATATCAGGTGGGAGGAGCTGGAGCAGAACCAGAGAAGGCCTGAGCACGGTGCTCAAAATGTATCTTCAACCCATGGAAATGTGGATAGTGGGATTTATAGTAGGAGTTTCTAGAAATATGTGGAACATAAAGCAAAAATAAGCATTCCACTTACCACCATAATCTGTTGCTATGACGAACTCTTAGACAAACTCCTTTTCAAAAAGATGTATGGTACAAGTGCAGTTGTACTGAGAGTTGGCTGATAAATTATTCAGTTCGTTACAATTTTGATTTAATTCTGTAAAGACTGGTAAATCTGTAGACACAAAAAGAATTTTACTAATATTTTTCACAACTCCAAGCATACACTCTAACATTTTAACTGGGATTTGTCTACCACAGTTATTCAATATAATTTTTAATAAACTGCCATAATATTCCAAATAGAAAAGTATACAACCTAATCCAATGACTAGGGCATGGGCTCTTTTATACTAACTTAGTTTGCATAGGTCTTTATTCTTTATCAGCAAAGGTAACATGAACTGACTTTCTAAGAAAACAACTTTTCCACAGAAATCAAAACATTTCATGGGAATCTGGTAGGACCCTGGGGTGGTTTCTTAGCTACTCAGCTCCCTGAAACAGGAAACCTTCAGGCCCGGACATTCATCACACAGTTTTCTGGGACACATGAGGACCTTCCCTACCACACTAGCTGCCCTTGAGCCATTGTCTCCTCCCACTGGCTGGCTCCAGGAGCAGAGAGCCTGGCCTCTTGCCTCCGGAAACCTGCAGAGCGAGCTGTTGAGGTAGTCTGCAAGGAGTCAGCTCACAGCAGACCCGCACATTGGATTTCCAAATTCTCAGCTCCCCATCAGACCATCAAGCAGGACCTCAAAATCTCCACAAGTCTGCAATTTATGAAGCTGGTAAACTCAGGAAATGAGCTCTCTGGGCTTGAACTTTCCCCAGATCTGCCGTGTGTGGAGCCAGTAGTGATCCTGGTGACCCCAGAAATTCTGAGCAGTCCTTCTCTCAAACTGGCACAATGAATTTAAATCTGATAGCCATCAAAAGACATCACCAACATTGCTTTTTAAAATAAAAAAATAAATAAACGACATTTGGAATATTTTGGATAAGTCTTACCTTTGCAGTGAACAGTCCAGTTAGCTAAGCAGGCAAATCGCTTTTCCCAACAAAACTTTGCAGATGTGTTGGTCTGAACCTTAACTGTGAAAAGATTCTCAGCAATGTCTGAAAAGGATTAATATTATATATCATTGTTACACAGACTATATTGATTCTTTAAATAGCAATTTGTTCTTTTATATTTGTTGACTTGTTCTGCAGTATGAAGATACAATTGGCACAGAACAACATACAAAGAATTTAAGAGCAAATGGAAAGTAAAAAAAGAAAATGAAAAATCTTACATGATACAAAGACACTGCTGGCATTCAAATAATAAATGAAACTTTGAATCCAGCGAACTTTTTGGTGAACAAAATATTCAGCATAAATAGCAGCTATCAAGTGCTGACTCATCTTGCTATAGCTAACCATGCTGTATATGGCAAACATAGTTAAAGTTCGCTTTTTTCCTTTACAATGAGAAAATTACATTTTTTTTTCTATCCTACTTTAATAAAATACTGAAGGGTTTTAAGCTGCAACTTCAAAATGTCTTACAAACCAAGCACAAAGTATGAAAACCTGAGTCTCTGAAAAGAGACATGAATAGACTAAAACACCAGGAAAGCTGGATGACTGCATGTCAAAAGAAAATCCTCCCAAAGCTACCAAACCCCTTCTGTACCTACCAGGTCGAATAGAAAGATACATGTCAGTGCAATTTTTAACACCAACTGTGTATCTCATGCATCTCTGAAGTTCTATTTTATGGATGTCGGGTTCTACACTGAAGTTAGCCTCCAAAATTACATATTGTCTGTTTTTTCTGAGATTTTTCAGTGTAACTTTAACCACGTTATCCTTGTCTTTTACACTTTCTATGCTGTAGTCAATACCATCTTCTAAAAGAAAAAGATAAAATAGTAAACAATCATTTTATGACAATTTTTAAGAACCATTTAATGTTTTATGGCACTCCAAGCACCATGCGTGTTTTAAGAATAAGGAAATACAACTAAACTATCTGCCTCTTATTATTTATTTTAACTTTTTACTTGTCTTTTACTTTAAAAAACTGTTTTGTCAAAACAGAACATTTCCCTCAGAAAATATTCAAGTAATTTTTCAGTTAGAAAAAGTGAAAAAAATTAAGAAGCTGAACATTCCAGAAACAGATTTGTTTTAATTTAAAATGTCTATTCAAAGTGAAATACTTTGTTTTGACACATTGAATCATTTGTTTGAATAGACATTTAAAATTTTCTCACTCAAAGCATTTCATAACCATCTAGCAAATAATGGCTAGAGTCTGTTCCTGAAAATAAGAAAGGAGAGGTCTCTAACTCTGAAGAGAGAGAAACAAATATCCAAACTTTGGTTTTATTTTAGTTTTGAATTGCAGATTGCAGCATGTGGCTATCAATATGATGGGTAAAAATTAGAGAGTGGAACGAAGGCAAATCTCTTCTGCAGCCTTGATATCAGCAGCCTAGTGCAGGGAAATTTAATAGAACTACAAATGGAGATAAAACCAGAACTGCTGATAACATTAAACATACACTTACTGAATCAGAAAACAGATTATAAAATTATCTGAGATGCTATAATTGATCAGTTATACTGTGCAACTCTTCATATTTTAGTTTACTGATTTGGTCACATTTGAAGACTGAGATAAAATAAGTAGTTTGGTTCTTACCACAAGGTTCATCTGTTGTCACTGAGGAAGCTTCTATAAGAAAAGAAAATAAAAGGAAGGGATAGTTCAGCAGGCTTGGGGTTTTTTTCCACAAAGCATTAGAGGAGTGTGACCGATACTACCCAAAACTTCACTTAGTATATGAAATACAAGTAACTATATTTAGCACTCCACTCACACTTAAAAAAGGGAAGAAAACATCATCTACATAGAACTCCATTTTTAAATGAGTTATTTTAGGCATCACGTGTCTTTCATAATTTTCCAGTGACATAGCTCCTACGAATCAAACTGGCTACTAATAACATTTCTACATACAAAGTTACAGAAGAATATTCCAAAATCACACATTCTCATAGTGATATTATGTGATAGCGGTTTCCCAGGATACATATGCTGTGGAGCGGCTAACTGAACAGCATCCAATGTCACTAAAGAAAGAAAATTAACCTACGTTTTATACTGTTTGGAAAGAGATTTCTGCAACAGTACAGATTGTTTTACAAATATTTTTACATCAAAATACTCAAAAGAAATTACGAGCTGGTATTTAGAAAATATGTACAGATGCTTGAGCAAAGAACTTCATCCTAAAACAATTACTGAAAACATACTAAGGTGTAAGTATTACCAAAAGAGAGTGATATGTAATTTTTTTCAAAGAAGATTTGCCCTAGATTTGCATCCCTCCAGGCTGGGAGTCATCTGGCTGAGTAGTGCCCCTAAAGAGAAGGTAAACTGAGAGGGTCCAGTGGAGAATTACCAAGATGATTAGGGGCAGAAGACCCACAAGTAAAAGTTAAGTTTAGTCAAAGAGCTGACAGAATGATATAGCTATTTTGAAGGGCAGTTACAAGGATGGTAAGAATCTGACTTCTGGTGTACTTTGCTCAAGCACGCACATGTATTTTACTGACCCAAGTAATTCCTAACATCCCAATTGCAGTAATAATGTGTGTAAGTGTCTGCAATATTGGATCCCAAGAAAATGTTAATGCTGAGTGAAACAAAAGGGATGCCACCAGAAAACAGAGAAGCACATGGATCTTGGATGCATTCATACATTTTTGCTGCTTGGGCAAGTTTCTGTGAATAGCAAGAGAAGTACTGATGCAGTAATTGACAGTTTTACCCTTGTGCTATGCTACTGCGTGGAAATTCTATTTTTCACTTTCTTGACAAGTATCAAATCTGGTATCTTTAATGCTACCCATAAACTATTAATAAGATTCCTAAAAATCCTTCAGTTTAATGCAGTTGTATGCCTGATTTGTATGCTTAAGTTTGATAAAAACATTCAAAATGAATTCCCTAATTCTAGCACAGTTTTGTGCTTGCAGCATCATAATTGTGATAACTGCGTGCAAGTTTGTCACCTATTGTGTAAGTGGGGATGATCCCAGTGTTTGCTGGCATGCTGACTGGTGAGATGGTGCTGTGCAAGGATGTTGAACTGTAATCATCTGTAAGGAAATAGAAAACATATCAGCGTTAAAAAGTAAAATTCACTATTTTGTATGGCCCTATCATCAGAAATGTCTTATACTACAGCCCTTCTCTGCTTAATTTTTTCCTTCCCGGGATTTTCGTAATTTAGAGGAGAGCGCTGAAAGAAAAATCATGCCACTATATCAAATATAACAGAAAATAATTATTTAAATAGAAGCAATTTTTTAGGAATATACCACTTATTCATGAATTTTGAAATGTTTAAGCAGATTTTTTTTATCTATTTAGGATTAATTCAGATAGAATCAACATAAAAATGGCATTAATAATTGCGAACTGGGAAAAACTGTAACATTTTGATATATTCTTACAGTAAAACACAATTATGAACAGTCCTTGTGCTCTTTCAGAAACAAGCATTCATTAGTGTTCGTTTGCCAGATCGCATACCTTGCATGTTATATTACTCACTATGTATCAGTATTTATCTTCCTGCTTATAAATCACTGATGGGTTTCTATATTCTAAGTCCACTCCTATTGCTCTTGCTTTGACAATGGCCTCATTGACAGCAGCTAGAGTTTTGCTAGTACTAAGACGACTACAAGAACTGGCTATCAGATACCACATCCTGGAAATAATTCTGGTATTGCCGCTTTGCCGAATTGCAGATACCTTTTCTATGTGACCAACCAAATGCTGGGAAAGGCTTTCCTGAGGCTGAATTAGCTTCCCACTACAGTTTAGAGAGCAGTGAGTGGCACCTAAAGGAAGATGGCAAACCTGATGAAGCATTCTGGAAGGCAGTGGGAGTGTGTGTGGCGAGGGAAGTAGTACTGCTGCGTGGTGGGATGCTGAATGCCGTGCCAGGGATAGAGCCTGCGTGCATGGAGAGGTAGGTGCTCTCTGCAGGAGAGAAACCTGTGGTGAGAGTTACAGCCGTTTCATTAATGCTTCAGAGGCTTCCTGCTCAAGGAAGGACACAAAGCTCCACATGACACAGGACTGCTGTGCTGGAGCACCCTCATACTGAGGCACTGTGAATCTGTTTGCAAGCAAAGACACAAGCAGACCAAATGCACAGGGTGTTCGGAGGTCCAACAGTTGTCAGCTGAACATTCCTCAAGTATAATCCTTTTTGGCACTGACTACGCCTCTTTCTTGCTGTTTTAAAATCTACTCAAATTCATTACTCAAAACCAGACTTGTCTGATATTCTTGCCTCTTTCAACAGCATATTTCAACTCATTGGGCTGAATGAAAAGACATTACACGTTCTGTGAGAGAACTGTGTGCAGGAAAAGGAAAGCAGAAATTATCAGTAAAAAACACCAATGCAGTTCTGTCATGTAAATTAGAAGTTTCTTACCAGGCGCAGTCACTGCTGACTCATCTCCTTTAAAAAAGAAAGAGAGAGAAATTGTAAATTAAATTCTCAAGGAATTAAACACAATCACATGCCAAAATTAAAAAAAGAAACATTCCTTCGTCCCAATAATCAACTGAGTTGTCCCCAGTGAATTACACATTCTTAAGTAATTACACCCTTAAGCAATATTTAGTGGCATGCAGCAACGACCAGACCCCCAAAATATCAAACGTACGATATATGTGGACTGATACTGTCCACATTAAAAATCGCTTTTTCTTGAGCCATGTATTTGTGCTGTGCAGCCTGAGGGGTGGAGACAGCATCAGGAAGGCTGTACCTGATGCTAGTTCAGCTGAAACAAGAGAATAGCAGCAGTGCCATGGTCCTGAATTCACCGTTACCTTCAGTGGTGCCTGGAGGTGAGAGTGACGTGGAGTGTGCAGGTGGAGGTGACATAAGGAAGGGAAAGCTGGTGTTTGCCAGATTTTCATCTCCTGCTGCACAGTGGGGAAAAAGATACCATCAGGTGAGCAATGTACGAAGGCGAGTAGCTCACCACAAGCAGCTGCTCTCTGAATTACATTTCCCTCTCCAACACTGGCAAAAAAAGAACAAATTTAAAACTCCTCTCCAGCTCCTGTAGAGGCTGTGCAATAGATCTGCTTGGATTTATTGCAAGAGCATGGCTTGCAATTAGGTCTGTAAGATCACCTACTCCAAATTCCCACAAACTTGTCTAAAACGCCTTTGTGGGGAGCAGATGTGATTATTTTTTAGCAATGTGTGGGGCATGCACCGATTTCAGGTGTTTCAAAACACCAGCTGAAAGGTGTGAAGTAATGTACAGTTTGCAAAAAGCCCAGACTGACTGGAGTGGTTTTGTTTTGTGCTTTTGACCCACGAAATACCCTCTTCCAACAGTCATCAGATACTACTGTGGTGCCTGCATGAATTGCAAGAAAGTGCCACTGTGACAACTCATCATGAAAAGCCCATCTGAGAGCTCAAGGGGAAGGGGTGTCCATAAAGAACACATGAACTCATGACAGCATGTTATACTCTGAATTCTTTGAAGAATGTGTTTCAAATCCCCACCCTTAATTTAATTAAAATAAAAATCCCCTAAATATGTCCTCATCGCATTAACAATATTTTCTGTAATGCAATTGACCTCAGACAACATAAATGACCAGATTGCTTCCACAGCAATGGAGTTCACAAACGCACAATAGAAGTAGATGCCAGTTCAGCTGAAACAGGAGAATAGCAGCAGTGCCATGGTCCTGAATTCACCGTTACCTTCAGTGGTGCCTGGAGGTGAGAGTGATGTGGACTGTGGAGGTGGAGGTGACATAAGGAAGGGAAAGCTGGTGTTTGCCAGATTTTCATCTCCTGCTGCACAGTGGGGAAAAAGATATAACCAGGTGAGCAATGCATGTAAGGGAGAAGTTCATCTATAGTAGAAAAAGTCCAATAGTTTGTACAGCTTTCTCTGAACCACATTTTCCAGGACAGATACTGAAATATTTTCTGGAGATACTGAAATATTTTCATGTTTATTGATGTATTTTGCAATACCAAAAGCTAAAACTCTCAAAATCTTTTGTATCATCACGCAGTAATGTATACACATACAAACAACATCAAAATAGCAGTAACTTTTAAATGAATGAAGAATGAATTTTGCTAAAAGCTACCAATACCCTGTTGTCAAGAAAAATCCTACCTGTCTATAATCTTTACTATACAAGAGCTGGAAAGCCAAGCCCCAGCATTCCTGAAAGCCATCTGCTTTCTTACTAGTAATTTCTAAGTGGCTGTGCTCTTCCTGGACCATCCTGCTGATATTTAAGAATCTCTCCAAATAACTCCTATCTTCAGGTTATAAATTACCTCCTGACTTGAGCTGGGAGCTATGATTTTTTCACAGCTACAAAAACAAGCCTCATTTTTACATTCTGTTTTGAAATCCTGACCCATAGCATTTTGTATTTGTGTAATGTAAAATGTATGTTGCAAGAGAGACAAACATGAATGGCAATAGCTGGCACCACAAGTTTGTTCTCAGCACTATATCCTTTATTCATTTTGAGTATTAGAAAGTTTCCACTTCGACATAAAAATCCTGAAATCCACTTTGACATAAGAAACCTTGACAAGCTTGAGAGGTAGACCAGTGCAAACCTCATGAAGTTCAACAAGGCCAAGTACAAGGTCCTGCATCTGGGTCAGAGCAACTCCAAGTACAAATACAGAATGGGCAGAAAATGGATTGAGAGCAACCTTGAGGAGAAAGCCTTGGAGGTATTGGTTCATAAGAAGCTCAGCATGACCTGCTGTGTGCACTTCCAGACCAGAAAGGCAACCATATGCTGGGCCGCATCTAAAGGAGCAAGACCAGCAGGCTGATGGAGGGCTGAGGGAGGTGATTTTCCCTCTCCACTCCACTCTGGTGAGACTACACCTGGAGTACTGTGTTCAGCGGTGGTGCCCCAAACATAAGAAGGGAAGTGAAGCTGTGGGAGCAAGCCCAGGAAGGCCACCAAGTTGGAACACCTCTCCTGTGAAGACAAGTTTAGAGAGCTGGGATTGTTCAGCCTGGAGAAGAGAAGGCTCTGGGGAGACT
>JBCJKH010071540.1:0-37657 GCA_039877255.1 Loriculus beryllinus
TGGTGAGGCACTGGAATGGGTTGCCCAAGGAAGTTGTGAGTGCTCCATCCCTGGCGGTGTTCAAGGCCAGGTTGGACGAAGCCTTGGGTGCCATGGTTTAGTGTGAGGTGTCCGTGCCCGTGGCAGGGGGGTTGGAACTGGATGATGTTAAGGTCTTTTCCAACCTGAACTGTTCTACGATTCTATGAATTATACTTTTTTCCACGCGCAATCTTGTCCCCACTCATTAGCTGATGGGCTGTTTAATTGGTATTAAAGAATACAAATTAAAGGGAGAGCAACTGTTTCACATCTTTGTGTACTCTGGTTACTTTTAAGCTCTTCAGGTCATTATTGTAGCCCACCACAACCTCACAATTGTTTCTGAAAGAGGTTTCGGAAGGAGTAGAACAGAACCTGTCCCATATCCCGCTCAGTGTATGGGATACAGAGGTTAAGGGACTTGCCAATGGCTGGAGAAGGGGGTTTGTCAGAGACAAAAATTACTTCTAGCTCCTCAGAGTCCATGCTCATCACAGGACCATCCCCTCCTGTGTATTAAAACCAGCTGTTGGTCTGCTCTGCTGCAATCTGGCTGTGCAGAACAAGGAATGTAAATATTCTGAACCAGTAGGTATTAATTTGTAGCATTAACAAGGTTTCTGCAACTGAAAACTGCATTGGTTCATTCTTATGTTTCTTATGCTTTTCCTCACATCCCAAAATATTTCAGTCTTTGGATATAACCACCAAATATGCTGAAAATTCTCTGCATCTCGGATCATACCCTTCCTATTCATTTGAGGAGAAATGGAGGGGGAACGTGCCACCTGAAGAGGTTTTCAGCAAGGGTTCAGTCTTTACAGATTCCCTGGGGTTAATTTCCAAACTTTCCCCCCCCCCCCCCCCAAATTCTTGGGGTTTCAGGACTGGGAAGGACCTTTCCCGTTTGTTTGGGCAGTCACACAGGTGGTGAGTTAACATCATCCCCTTCTGTCTCTCCACTCAGCATCTTGTCTGTAAATAACAGCATCTGCTTGCAAGAGGGAGACTTACCCTTGGTTCTGACAAGACTGGGGCTTATAGGAAGAGCATCCCTCCCCATCGTGAGGGACGGCTGATGCGCCTCTGCCCCAGGCTACATTTCAAAGGCATCACTGACACAAGAGAACAAAGCACAACATGAGCTGACAGTGTATAGAGAAGGCTGCAGAGCAGAAAACACTGAGGTTGATGGATGGTGTCTCAGCAAAGGGCCAAAGCTATCTTAAACTCCAAGCTTAAGCTCCTATTAGACAAAGAAAATACAGCACGAATTCTGCTTATGTAGCACCTCTCATGCGAACATTCCAGGATGTTCCATGATCAAATTCAAACACAATCAGTCATGGAGATGTGAACAGTGCTCACCAAGGAAAACAGGGAGCTGGGAGGCTCTTCAAGAAGCACCTGGCTTCCAAAGGGAAGGGCTGGGAGCAGTTATGGGAAGCAGGGTGTGGGAATTGCTGTGGGGCGGGAGGACAAGCCAGGAGGAGAGAAGGTTTCCCAAGCCCAAATGGGACATTATTTTTGGGGTAACTCAGCCCCTCCAAGTGTAGACACAGGCTGGGGGCCCTGCTGATCCCACTGGGCAGCGTGCTTGGATGAACACCCGCCATCTCTTCCTGATGCCCTCAGAGCACACCTTTCTTGTGGTGTAACTGGCCCCTGAGAACCCACCTTACCAATCATCTTCAGGTCTGAAAGTGGTTTGACAGCTCCTAAGGAATCTGTTCCTGCACACTTTAGAGGCAAAATGTGATTCCCCAAGGAAAGTGAGACAAACTGGGGGTGGGGGTGGGGGTGGGGGTGGGGGTCACTGATAAAATTAAACCAGAAAGCAAACAAACAGAATTTTAACCAAATAGTCTGGAAGATTTCAGCTGGAATCAGGCAGTGATTTGATGAAGTTAAGGAAAGAGAGACAGAGAAAGGGAAGGACAGCCACATCTGCTATACCTGAGAAAGTAACTCAGTTCAGTATGGTTTATACCTGTTGCAGGTTCAACCAGGTATCAGTGATAGCTCTATGGGAACCTTCTGCAATCCCCCTAGAACAACCCATATTCCCTCTTTCTGAATATAAGTTTTTCTTCTGCTTTAAAAAACCTAAATTCTTCTCTGATTCTTCACAGAGGAATGGTGACTGCCTCCTCAGAAGGACTATTGGCCTTGGCTGGTGCACATGGCAGCAAATACATGGACTGACAGTAGAGATTTACTCTGAATCTGCAGGACACCTGGACCCAGCTGCGCTTTGCTCACTGCACTTGCAAAAATCTGTGATTTACAGAGATAATCCTCAGACATTTCAAGCTGGGCTGAAGATAGACACATTCCTAGCCCATGCCATCAATTCCATTCATCTGGAACAGGTGCCAAGCATATGAAATCCTCCTGCTGTGTGGTAGACACCACAGCATGCTTCATTAGCAACCAGCCGAGCAGCTCACCACCTCCAGCTCACAGGCATTGCAAACAGGCTGAGACCCAAACCTGGGAAGCAAAGGAGGTGAGGTTTCAAAGGCAGAGGGGGATTTAGGCAGACAATGCCGGACTCTCTATGACCTGTTCCCAGCCCCTCTTATCCTCACTCATTTGAGTGAATGCAGCTGTGTGTCTTTTCTGATTCAGGGGTGCAGTGCTGTGGCTGGGAGTGCCAGACACGGCCGTGGCAGTCCTATTCAAAACAACACCTAAACAAATTGCCAAATGCCATTTAACCTTGGATAACCTCCTTAGCTGAAACCCTTCATATCTACTGGGGCTGCTTTGATGTCTCCTTCTGCTCTTTCAGCCCAGATGTTGTCATAGATTTGCTGACGATGACTGCAAACCAGCTTTGAAACGAGCTCTGGCAAGAAATACTTTCCCATCCTGTCTCAGATAGGGTCTGCTTCTTTTTGTCCCCTCCCACGTTTTTCTTCCCGAGGCCGCTGGGATGAACAAAGGCTCTTTGTTCCTTTAGCCATTTCCCTGCTTGCTGGTGCTTTTTGTCATGTGTTAAAAACTAAGTTGAAATGACAGTGGCAGCAGTTCAATATATGAAATAGGTCTCAAATACCACAGTGACAGGCAGTGCTTGGACATCTCTTGCAGCTATAAACACAGGCAGTGAGAAGGTGCGGGAGCCTTGACAGCCTCAGAGATGGTTTCTGCCTCTGTCTTAAGCCCCAGGATAAACATAAGATTCTATTGTGTGGAAGCTGTCATTTTTTCTGTTGAATAATATGGCAAGACTGGGTCTTTCAGAGGAGTTGACTCTTTGAGTGGTGGATGCCAACTTACAGGGCAGGAGAAAACAGCCTCAAGGTGCACCAGGGGAGGTTTAGATCAGTGAGTAGGAAATATCTGTTCACTGAAAGGGGTGTCAAGTGTTGGAAACAAGCTGGGGAAGTGATGGAGTCACCATCCCTGGGGTATTTAAAAGACGCACAGATGTGGCACTGAGGGACATGGCTTAGTGATGGACTTAAAAGATCTTAAAGGTCTTTTGCAACCTAACCAGTTCTAGCATTCTGCAGTGCAGACACTACAGCCCATGAGCCCCTTGGAGTGTTCTTTTCTGATGTCTGGGTGCAGAAGCACCCTGCCCATCGGGTGATGGATACAAAACACCATCTCGGTTCTCATTTTGACAGGAGAAAGTGGGAAATGGAAGCTTAGAATAGAATCATAGAGTAGTTCGGGTTGGAAAAGACCATAAGATCATCCAGTTCCAACCCCCCTGCCATAAGCAGGGTCACCACACACTAAACCATGGCACCCAAGGCTTTGTCCAACCTGGCCTTGAACACTGCCAGGGATGGAGCACTCAGAACTTCCTTGGGCAACCCATTCCAGTGCCTCACCACCCCAACAGGAAAGAACTTCCTCCTTGTATCCAACCTAAACTTCACCTGTTTAACATACGCTTTACACGCCCAGAATATTAACAACATGTACACATCCGAATTAGTCCACCCTTCAAGATTGTATTGCAGAAATATAAAGAGACTGGGCCAGCCCAATCTTTCTCCCATTGTAGTCAACTGGAATGCTGATAACTTTAACTGGGCCAAGAGAAGGCCCTAATTTAAGCCATGTGGCTTCTGCATTGGAGCAGGTTTTGATGCCATGGATCATGGATTTGAGACATCCTTCTGGCCGCTAAAATACTTCATGTGCCAGGTGGTCCCTTAAAATGTAGGGAAAGTGAAGGTAGAGCTTTCCATCTCTGACACAGCTTCCTTCTCCCTGTGTGGAACCTCAGCTGACAGCATTGGAGGTCAAGAATCACACAGGAGTGGTTTATTTCAAAATCTCAAGGGCTACAGGTTCCACTGGCTAGAGAGATGGAAACAATAGGTCTCATAATGAGAGGAAAGCATTCTGATGGATTACCCCCATAAAGTGTAGATATTTGTCTTTAGTGTTAGAAGTTCTACTAGTAATTAAAAAATATATTTCAAATTGTTCTTTTGGGTGCAGTACAAAAATTGCTTTTTCACAAAAATATTTTTACCAAATTATTTCCACAAAGCGTATCTGTATAACAGAAGCACTGTATCTGCAAAGCTGTTTAAGGATGGGTACTTCCCAAGTGCCCTCAATTGCTCCTGTTCTACTTGCCTTGACCTGTTGCATCATGCTATGCGATATCAAACTGCCATCATATTCCATTTTACAAGTGATTACGCTTCATTGGTGGGCAAAGTTGCTGCTTCCTGAGTGTTTGTGAGGTTTGATTAATTAGTGCTTATGAAGTGCTTTGAAATTCTTGCATGAATGATGTTACAGAAACACCGAATATTGCTGTTGCTATACAGGCAGGTACATGATTAAAGATGTCATGTTGCAAGGTGTGGCCGGGCCTTACCTTGTCTTTGGGAAAATGTTCTGGTTTCCTATGAATTCCCTCTGGCAAGCTAGCTCAGTCTTCCAACCAAACCAGAGCACTTCAATCATCCTAGGGTAGGGAAAAATAATAAAAAAAAAGATTAGATGAAGGGTATTTCTGAGAACTCATTGGCTGTCTAGGATACTGCACGTCTAAGTGGTCTGATCAACTTCAAGGGTACCTTGGCGATTAAGTTCATTCTCAGAGTAATTCCATTTTCTTTAACTTTTTTTTTTTTTCTTAATCAACTAAAGCTCTTTTAATTGCTTTCTCCTCTAGGTATTTTACATAGACACCTGACTGCCTGTTAAAGCGCTCTTCCCAAAGCATCTTTATCTGTGATATCCTCTTGTTGGCTGGAGAGACCCACCTGTCCCCCCCATCTCTCCTGCCCAAAGGGAGCTGTTACACGTTGTATCCCTTTCCATAATTTCTGACTGTGAACCCGACAGCTCACATCTGCTCTGGGAATTACAGCTCCCCATAGGCAATACATTCTTGGCCAAGGCAGGAAGCTGCAGGGCTAAGCCCACAGCCAGCCTTAAAATACCCAAGCTGAAGATAATTATTGCACAGCCTTACCTGGTTAAAGATTTCTTCAACTTGCTCAATGCTGCCGTACTTGGCTGTGGTTATTACCGTGCTGCTGTGGCCCTTCAAGAGCATGCTGCTTCATAAAGCAAAGGCCAGAATTCCTCTGCCCAATGCGCAGGTGTCCAGTGCCATTTGAGAGGCCCTGAAGCATTAGGACATCTGCATGGGAATAGCAGATATGACGCAGGACCTAAAGCAGACTGACACTCCACCAGGGTAGCAAATGGATGCCAGGCAGGTCTCTCTGTAATAGCTTAAACAACACTGGATGCCAGTGATGATGCCATTAAGTTCCTTCTGTACTGTTCGACTTTCCTGTTTTCTGTAATTAATGAGGGCACTGGAAAGGATCAGTCATATTGCCCCTCTGTGTTGATCCCACTCTTCACATCGTTTTTGTCTTGCTCATATTAACCTAATAGACTACTATCCCCTGGAATCTTTGATTCCAGTCACAGCTTGGTGTCAGGAGTTTCATTGTTCCTGCTCTTTCTACTCATTTCACATCCTGCACCCAATAACAACTTTTTTCTGTTACTTCTTATAATAACTTCATGGCAAATTTCATACATACCTTCCTGCGTACCATAGCCTCAGTGTCCTTTGTGCTTACTTACTTTCCTAAGAACTGTAAAGAAAAAAAACATTAATTATATTTGCTCTAGGCTTTAGTAGACATGGTTATCTAGACCTCAAGGCCCATGGCTTTAGTACATGTTTCTATTCAAAGCATGTAAGCATTTAGCATTTATGAGGTTCAAAATAACCAGGCCAACTAGCCTTATTATATATCTAATACTGCATCAGTTTCTTGGCTGCTGTCAAGGCTGACGCCATCTTCCTATTCTATTGTGCATTTTCAGGGACATAAATCTTACTCAGAAGTTTTTAGAGGCACCAAAATGTTAAAGTCTTAAATGTAAAATATCAGGAGTCTCTCACTTTGTCCCAGTGAGTGAGCTATAGCACATCTTAAAATCTGTGCCTTCCATTTTCTGATCACTGTTCTTGTCTGTGTGTCTTCCAAAAACGGGGTTAGTAGTCTACTCTGCCCATACAGTTTCTTTCATTAGAAATTAACAAGTCTGTTCCAACCTTTTCCCAGGGCTGGGCTGGGATTTCATGAGGCATTTCTTGTCAATCACTGTATTCCTTGCACAGCTTGCACTCTTCTATGCGTGTTTTCAATTGGATATTTATGCCTGGCCGGTAGATACATTTCCGGGCTCATCTCAGGCGTGTCTCTATTCCCAGGTGTGAAATATGTATTCACTTTGTGATCTCAGCTCTTAAATCTCCTGGGATTACTGTTCAGTTCCATTTAAAACAAAATTCATGCAGTTCTTGATTCACTTCCTAGGGTGGCTGCAGGTGGGCACAACCTCCTGTGGCACTCACTCCTTTCTGTCTGGCTGACCATGAGTTGCAAATTGCTTTACTTCCTCTGTCACACAGCATGCTGTTCTGTAGGACTGCTTTGACAGCTCCATTCGAAGGAGCAGAGTCAGTAGTAACTTTTTACCTCATTGTTTCTACTTTCTTCATATCCTAGGACATCATCAGTAAATGCTGCAGTCTGCATCTTCACACTAGAGCTGTTTCCACTACACTTTCCCAGGCACCCCCACATTAGCAGTTTAGGTGATCCGAAAGCATGTAACGCTTTGGTGACTTCAGTTCCACTTCTAATTTTCTTCTCTAAATAAATGCCTGTTTTTAATAACCTTTGAGCATTCTCGCAAGATTCCACATAATTTTAAATGGTCAAGAAAACTCCAATATGATAGATCCACAGTTGCACTCACTTTCAGTTTGCCTTCATTCAAGCTAATGTTTTGTCTCCAGCACTCATCTAGAAAAGTTACCACAGGTAAATATCATGATCTTCATTGCCTATTGTGCAATCTCTTTTGTGCAATGAAGATGTCCTCAGCTACAACGTTAGTGACTGGAGACACAGTTAATATCAAATATTTTGGACTTGAATCTTTGTGCTCATCAATACCTGCTAGAAGGTGTGGAAAAGGTTGTCAGACAGCTGCATAGCTCTTCCCCTTCAGCCTAACACAGCAACTGATTCCCTGATTTTCTCCTTAAGTCTTTAACCACCCAGTCTATCATGACAGCATACATCCACACAGAAAATAATCCATGTAAAAAGGACACAGGTGGGAGTGGACAGAATGAAGGTGTACACCTGGCCCAAGCCAGGTGATTACTCCTACTTTGCCAATTAAAATCACATTGTCATTTTCACTAGTTTAACAATAAGCATCTATTTTATATTCAGCTCTTTGTTCCAGAGCAGATGTGTTCATTCTTACTTTTTAAACTGTCACCTTTCCTTCAACATGGGCTTAGGTTAATAAACTGTACATCAACCACTGCTTAAAAGCTGGCTTCGCAGTATGATAACCGATGAGGGAATTGCTTTTAATTACTGTACAAGTGAGTAGATAAAAATCACAGTCCTAATAATCAGCTCCAGAAACTGACAGCAGCAAAGTCTCACATTTCAAATGTGGATTATTTTTTCTTTCAGCATTCAGCTACAGAAGGCAAATGTTAGTGGTTGGATCATCTTCTGTAAGCAAGCCAAAGTTATGTGTAACACTTTTGGATGCTAATAGGACACAGTTCTGGCAGAGCAGAAATAAGGGTAACATTAAAGATTAGAGCAAGCTTGGAAAGGAAGAAAAGTGCTTTTCTCAATCCAGACTTTCAGAAGAACAATCATCTCACCTACATCTGCTGCTAGAAATTTAAAGTCCAAGGACAGCAAAAGCGAGCAACTGACTTGCACAGCTATCAAGAGTCAGAGAAAGCATGAGGCTTCCCAGATTGCCTTCAAAACCAGCAGCATTTGGCCCATTACCATACACACCAGGCTAATGTATTTTTAATAGTTCACCTCCTAAAGAGATACTGCAGGCCATGAGATGCAAATTAGCCAGCCAGAACTGAGTGGGTTTGTGCTATGAGAAATTTCAGGGGAGAATGAAATAAATGAAAGTAGGATTACAAACTGGGTTTGGTGCTCTGGTGAGAGGAGAAAAATGTGCTCACGAAGCCTAGTAAAACTTTCTTTTTCTGGTTTATTAGGTGTTTGCAAAAAAGTCTCAGTTGCAAAGTATGACATGTTCTTTTTCTGAAGACTCATCTACAGCACAGAGGCTCTGATAAATCAGCTGCTTTCTTTTTTAGCCAACTATGCAGTGTATGGGAAGCTGAGGCTTGCATTATGGCTTTGTTAAAACATTAGATGTTGCCTGAAAGTTGCCATGTGAACTCCATTTTGAATGTATTTCAATACAGGTTATTACAATAGGAAAAATAAACACTTAGAAGCTCAGGAAACCAGAATCTAAAATACTGTAGACATGGATTTGTTTATTTGTTGCTTTCCTGCTATAGATCACCCTGTCAGGATACCTCCTTCATGTAAATATTTAAGATCTACAGCAAAACAACTCCAATAGAAAAAAAAAAAAAAAGAAAACGAAACAAAAACCTCTGAAAAGGAGGATGAAGAGTTTGATTTATTTTTAAAAAACATGGATGTGGCTCTCTTTGGATCTATTGAGTGTATTCTTTGATGAAAAGGAGAAATATTCTGATTGTAAAGGTGTCACATGTAGTGAACAGCACTTAGCTCCTTGAAACCACATGTTCTATATATTCAAAGTTACCATATTCCTTTTTGGGTTTTTTTATGGGGCAATAATTTTAGCTCTCAAAAGCCCACATGAAAAACTGAAAATCCAGGATTTGAGAACCAGAGAAGTTCGGAATAGTAGTCATCTGGAAGTCTCCTCTTTTCATGTCTGTAAAGTATAATGTTACTTCACGCCATTTGGCTGCAAATGTAAATTACACCTTTTTTCAGTTGTTAGGACAGGATAGAAAACCACATAATTCTAATGAGTCATAAATGTTTCACCATTTTTTTCTTCATTTAATTCATATGGTGCCAACACCTGTGAAAACAATCAGCATCATAGCTGCGTGCTCTACTTAAATTTGCTTTAGGGTATGGTTGAGTAAAAGCTTTTATATCTCATTTCTCTACATTATTAACAACATGATGCCCTGAATCATTCTATAATTTAAGTATGCTCATTTCATTCCCAGCTATTTTATTAGGACTAGAAAAGATGCTCAAAGGCTATGACAATCTTAAAACAGACACACACACACACTCCAATTCTTGATTCTTACTGTAACAAAATATCTATAACAAGATCTTCACATTATTTTTTTATGTGCTTTGGCAGTTTTGCACCTTGAATTACGAATCTAAACTGCTAGTACAGGAGCCAAACTACAAAGCTTTCTCCCAAAAGGCTTTGCAGCCATTGCTCTAAGGTGAGTTCAATCCATGAGAGCAACATCTGTGCTGAGCTGAATTTTAAGCTATTGCCAGAGGAAAACACATCTTGCTTTCCAAAGGGAAAAAAACAGTGCTTGGAAGCCTAGTTCTGGAGTCACTAGATGGTGCCAGAGAGGAAAACACATTGATAGCACTCCAGTCTTGCTTTAGTTATAAGCTGGGCAACGGGGTGATTATGTTAATCTGTAGCAGAAGTGCAGCAGGTAAAGGGTAGGATTTTCAAGAAAACTAGGAGTGAGGTTTAAAAACACACTTCAGCATCTGAAGAAACAAGGTAGTGACTGAAGGATACAGAAAAAAAGCCTAAATCCTACTGAATTTTGATGGACATCAGACCTGTGACCGCCTTAGGAACCCTTGGTAACTCCACCTGTCACCTATACAGCCCTAAATGACTTCAAACGGAACAGCTTGCAAAGGGCTTTGCAAAGGGCTTTTAACTACAATTTTATAATATAAGGAAAAGAGGCCCTGAGCTCTCCCTACATTTCAATAGGATTGTGGCTCAAACTTAATCTATAAAATTCCTCATCTAAACCCATACAGCTTAATAAATACAGATGAGTGTGCACAGTGCATTAAGCTGGAAGGTGTAAGAGACCATGGCATTTCCCAAAGACATCATTTGCCAAAATGTGTCCAAAATGTACATTCCAGTGTTACATAGCATATTACAAGTAACTATCCAGGGCCAATTTGTGATCAGGAAGCAAGCCAAAGCTCAGCTGATAAATGCTTCAAGCAAAATGTTTTCAGTTATGATTCACTGCAGTAACTTCCATTGCAGTCTAAAGGTGGGGACATGCTCCAAGCACCTTAAACTGAGTAACTCAAATAGGAGAGCAGTGCAAGCTTCTGCAGGGTTTTTGGTAAGGAGTGTCACAGCTGAACAACTTAAGTCAACTAAACTAGTTAATTTAATGCTTCTGAACTGCAGCCTTCTCTCTGCACTGAAACATAGACCTGCGTGCATACACATGGGGACCTTATGGTTGAGCTGACCATTCCCTTCCATGTCTATAGAATTTCAGCACTGACTTTGAGATAATTAAAAATAAGTGGTCAGAAAGTAATTTCAAATTTGATTACTCCAGTAACCTGTACACACAGATAAGAACCTATGCCTGTGATTACACACTAATGCCTTTACTGGCAGTTTGCACATAAGATACCAACAAGCACTAGTCAGAGGATGAACTTTCTTTTTCCTTTGCTTCTTTTCGGACTTCTTAAGAAGTCCTCCACTCAGACATGGGACTTTTGAGAACTGGTGGGGGAAAGTATGGAAACCAATCTTATCCACATAACCCTTCGTCCTGGGTTCAGCAGTAGCAGTCGTTTTTCTCCTTAGCAGCTGGTGCAGTGCTGTGTTTTTGACTTTCAGCCTGGGAACAGCACTGATAACACCGATGCTTTTAATTGCTGCTCAGTAATGTTTACTTTGACCAAGGACTTTCAGAGTCTCATGCTCTGCCAGGGAGGAGGAGAAGCCGGGAGGAAGCAGAGACAGGACACCTGACTCAAACTAACCAAAGAGGTATTTCATACCACAGCACGTCATGCCCAGTATATAAACTGGGGCCAGTTACCCAGAAGGGTTAGATCACTGCTCAGGTTGGGCTGGGTATCGGTCAGTGGATGGTGAGTGGTTGTATTCTCTTCCCTTGTTATTTCCCTTATCTTTATTATTATTATTATTGTTGGTAGCAGTAGTGATTTGTGCTATACCTTAGTTACTGGGCTGTTCTTATCTCAACCTGTTGGAGTTACATTCTTTCAATTCTCCTTCCCATCCCTCCCGGAGTGGGGGGGAGGAAGTGGTGGAGGAGGTGAGCGAGTGGCTGCACAGTTCTGAGTTACTGCCTGGGCGTAAACCACGACACACCTACAAGTGTAGCTTCATTTACAACAGTATGCACCAGAACCAGTGTCATTCAGTGCCAGACCTGAACACATAGCAGTGTGACTAGATGGCACATCTAGTGTCATCTCATTAGTGTCATTCAAATCTCATCCAATCCCATCTCTATATATTTCAATGCCCTCCATCTGCTGGTACCAAAAAAACCTACTACTTCTTCCAATTTTACCTCTTTCTAACGTTCTTCCTCTTGGTCTACCAGATTTCACTTTGAAAGCCTAAATGAAAATCCTTATAATTTAGACAAAAACTGTCTTCACCTTTATAGCAAAGAGGTTGCCATTGCAGAATTCATTCAAAGGCCACTCAGCATAGTAGGACTGTGCTTGCTTTACATTGTTTAATTCTCAGTAGTTTATTCAGCTGAAGGTCTGTTTGATTTTAATTGCTGCTAGGATGTTTGGAAAATAGGAAAGAAATATATTCGAAATTTTTCACTAAAATTATTCTCTATATTCTTGAAGACATCCAGACTTCCTGACCAATAGAGAACCCATGAGATGCAGCATTTTCCATGGTGCTATGCATGTATTTGTAACTTTGAAATAGAACAAGAAAGGAATATTTATACTGGCTGTAACTTAATTTAATTAAATGAATTAATTAAAATACAAAAGCTCCCTCAAACTAGGAGGTCCTGAAGCAAAGAACAGAAGAGAATGAGCTTTACCTCTTTTTCCCAGTAGAACTTTCTCTATTATTGAAACACTCAACTAAAAATCAGATTTTTTTACTTACGAGAATACTCATTTTACTGACTCTAAGCTGCAAATCTTTCTTAGTTTCAATTCTTGTACTGTAAAGGCAGCTTCTGTGCTAGGAATTTTAGGAGGACAGTCTTGAAATATTATTAATGAGAACTTACTGTATACTTCATATTTGATGTAGGTGCATTCTGCCTCCTAATGGAAGTCACATGTGTTTTTCCCTCAAGTACGCACTAGTAAGTAATGACCCATCATCAGGCAGTGACTGATGACAATTGATCATATGGCCATCTACAGCAGCAAGAAATTAGAGTAACCTCTCAAGAGAATAATCAGAGAACAATTTTCCAGGGTCACTACTAGCAAAGAAGCTTGCTGAAGAAGAAAACAGACTCAGTCTTCAATCTGGATTTTCTTTTCTCTCCTGGATTTCATTTCATACACAAGGTTTATATTTGTTTTTTAGAAAATTTTATGAGGCGGTCTGAAATGTTAAGGGGATTAAGGAATGGGAGACAGTCTTTCACCTCTAAGTCTTCAGTTCAAATCCGGCTTAGGTTAGTAATGAACAAGAAGTATTTACCATTGCTGTTCAGTGTCTATGCAAAATGGATCGGTGGTTCTGGCTCACTTCCTAGCAATAAATGTGCATGCCGCAACTGGCAACTCCGTTGCCATTCTCAGCAAGCAGAGCCAAGAATTAAATGAAGCATGGGAAGTAAAGTTACCTCTCCCCCACTAAAGGCCAGGGTGGAGGCACATTGGCAGGAAAAGCCTTCTCTGCTGCTGCCTGAGCAGGGCTGTGCCACAGTCGAGCACAAAGACATCAGTATTGTGGACTGTCAAACTAGCACCTTTTTCAGGAACTGAATTTACTGATTTTCTTAAAAATAATAAAAATTATAAAATCAGATGCTGTCTAGCGTAGGGCAGATTGGTGAGAGTGGGCCGCGTTCTTCCTTATGCTAAAGTACAGATTAACCTGCCATTATAAAGAGATTGAAACTTGCTGTAAATGCAATGGATTCCCACTACATAAGGCTTCTTTGTCCTGCCAGGGACATGGCCCTAGGACAGGAAAATAAAAAGCCTCCAGGACTTTTCTTCCCAGCAATCACAAGACAGATCATTTCTCAGTCTAGGAAGCTTTGACTCATTGACACCAGAAGCCAGTAGACCAGGAAGTTTGTTTTTCCTTATACCATAAACTTAGAGTAATTCCACTGAAATAAATGGAGTCAATTGCCCACACAGAGCAGCATAAAAGGGAACAGAACGTGTCCCATTCTTTATCTGGCCAATACTGGAAAGAAAAAGTGACTAACACAAGTCATAAAATACCATCACACTGCTGTTCTGAGGGCATCAGCACCATCAACAGGAAGGGCACTGAGTGTCCTTGCACCTGCTTACAGCAAGAAAAGAAGGCAACCTAAGCCTTTAGTCTAGGAATGATTTTACCACTAAACAGTGCCAAAAGAAAAATGCATGAAATTTATCCTAAAATAGCAAGATGGGTCAAGAGAATAATGATCTTGGTCTTCACAGCTAGGTGAATTTATGGTGATGCCATCTTTTATATTTCATAGGATATTCACAATGGACCCCAACGTTTCCATGGGTTTGAACGCTTTATTTATCTATATTTTATTACCACTGTGAACATAATTATCACAGCATCTTCATGCTCGAAGTGATTGATAGATTTTGTTACTTGCTTATCAAGATACTCATGTTCACTGTATTCAGGCATCACACCAACCCAGAGACTGATGACTGTGCTAGCCTATTAATAAAAGTCTATTACAGTACACTGATGCTACTTCTTTAAAACAATATTAACCCAAGCCCTGCAGCAAGAGGCATATTTTAAACTTGCAACAATACAATGAGGCCTATTTCATTACAATTATTAACCCTTTTACATTTTATTCAGACCATCCATTCTTAGCCATGAAGAACAATCATTATGGCTTCTTCCAATGTTTTAAAAAGATGTTGCTCACTCAGCCCCAGATTTGGAAAGCAATTGATGATTTTCTGTACCTATACTTAAGGTTGATGAAATTGAGACAATATAAAGTGCAGGTGATTTCATGAAATGTTGAGTTGCTACCTTTCAAACATAAAAGAATTACAAATAGACAACTCAGAAGCTGAAGGACTCAGGCCCAGACATTGATAGTGAAGATCTCATTTGTTAGAGCTCAGCTGGCAGCAGGCAATGGATGAAACCTATTTCACCAAATAATATGAGATAGCAACAGAAAATGAACCTTCCCCTCTAAAACCAAACCAAACCAAACCCAAAACCCAAACCCCAACCAAAACCTTGAACATGCTCAAAGTGCTAAATGCAGTATATTGACAAAAGTTTTTGGCTTGATTTGGTTTGGTTTTTTCTTGGTTATCAAGCAGGACAGTATATTTTTCTGTAAATGCTCCTCTAGGATGAGCTTGTTGCCTCCTGTCAGTGAAATTTAGGTTTGATTCAAACATACTCAAACTGAAACATGTTGATCCTATTAAAGAAATGTAATTATTGACAGGCAAGATACTTTCAATACTTGAAGATATGGGGGGGGGGGGGGGAGGATGAAGGGCAAGTCAGCCTGCAGGTGAAGAAAACAACACATGAACAAGACATACTGAACTTTTAATACCAACAAATTTTTTTAAGCTGAACTTAAATAAGCCTATAATACTGGAACTTACATTATGACTTAATAGTATTTTCAGAAAACAAACCCAGAAAGCAACAAAACTTCTGACTTTGACCAACAAAATGCTTACAAAGCATTTAACTTTAAGAGTGGGAACAATACCTTCTAGTTTTCTTTGGTGAAGATACTTTTCTTGTGGCAGTTAAGTGTGTGCTTAATTGTTTCACTGTGTGTCAATAACCTTGCAGTTTTTTATATGAAATAACATCAGCTCTTTTTTTTTGCAAAATACATGCGATTTCCAGAATATCAAGGTTCAGCTATCACAATCCGAACTACTAGCCTTAGATCCTCAGCCTGCAGAAAGCACTGATGCTCCACTGACTTTAACGGAGCCTACCACCCATTGAAGATACAGTTCCAGGACCCCAAACAGTGTTGTTAGTCCTAACAGCTCTCAAAGGCTGAAGTCTTGGAGCTCAGTCAGAGAGGCTGTGCTGGATTTAGTGGTAATGGCTTAAAAGGTTACCTCTCCCAGCTGTCTGCAGTGGTCCCCCACCAAAAGCTGAAACAAAGCCATCAGAAAGCAGCATGGTCCAGCCCTCATTCATACAGCTCAGAGCCAGCACATTAATTTTAACTGCCAGTGGTCTGCAAACTATGACAGTTGATAAACTGGCACTTGCTTACATCTGCTGCCTCCACTAGTAGAGTGGAAGACTGTGGCAAAGTGGCAGGGCAGATATTACGGGTGGTAACCCCTTCCTGCACCCTAACAAAATTAATAGCACTTGTTTGCCAGAGCCATAATCTGCTCAGAGTGGACCGATATGTTGAAAGAAGCAGCTCCATTTAACTTTGTTTGAGAAGGAATAGAGAGAGAGGATTTTCTACATTTTGTGAGACAGGGAATGGGAAAGAAGTAGTGCATATACAGTACCTCTTGTAATTTTTGCCCCCTCTCAGTGAATAAATCTTGTTAAACCTTATCCTCTTGGAGACCATCTGGATGAAAACTATTCAGGAAACGTCACCATTGCTACAAGAACTTAAGTCTCACCATAAATCTCAGCATGTCAAAGCCAGGCATGCATGCCTTAAAGAAACTCTGCAGCTGTGAGCTGCCCAGAGTTGCAGACATGTGTGTGCAAATGGTGCCTCCAAGAAACACATTGCTACATTTCAGTAACTCTTAAAAACAAATTAAAGAAAACGCAGGGATTTTTCTCATTTTCAGATAGCTTTGACCTTTTTTTTTGTAGATAAGAAACAAAATACCTTAATAAAAGCTACATAAAATTCACTACCTTATTACAACTGTACTAGCTCAAATGATCTTCAGTCTTGTCTTTGTCTTTCTCTGATTATTTCTACCTCTTTTCCAAGGTACATGCGCTGATGTGGCAAGCTATGCTCAAAATCGGAAATCATGATTACTTTGCTCTGTAATCTGATTGCCTGTATAGTTAGACACCTGCCTTCCTGGCAAATTTCTTTATGGTAACAGGGCATGAGCAGGTTGGCCTTTAAAATGCCAGACACAGTTAAAACAGCTTTGATCTAAGCTCAGAGAGAGCACTACTCTTAACCAACATCAGATATTCTCCCCTCTCTTGACCCCAAAACTAGTACAATTGTTTTCACAGAGGAGAATTTCATATTTAATTCACTGCTTTTAAAATACAGCAAAACATAATGCAAAAATTGCAAGGCGATCCATCCAATAAGTCAAAAAATAAAAAAGTAGTGAAGAAAATTAATCTAGGCTCAACTCTTTGATCAAAACACTTTTTGTAGTTGAGCACAGGCTTAGTGAAGCAAATGTTCTGAAAGTTTGCTTCATTTTCACTCATTTCTATAAAGGTACAAAACTCAAAATACTTGAAAAGAACTGAGATTCTAATTCACATTTGGCAATTTAAAAAAAAAGTATTTGTAAAAAAAAAATAAAATCAAAAGAAGCTTGTTTTGATACATTTTTCAAGTAAATGAAAGAAAGAACCTGCTTAAACATAGGGAAATCCCAAGCAGAGCATTTTTCTTTTAAGCAAAATATTTTACATCTGACTGAAACTGCAATTTTTTTCAGTTTTCTGAAATCTGAAAAATTTTCACCTTTGAACTGCTAGAGAACATCCTGCTGCTTTGACACAATAAAAGTAAAATAGGAACCTGGGAAAGGAATGATTAGATTTGCTAGTTGGAAACATGTTCCTTTGACCCAAGCAATGAGATATTTCTGGTATATAGCAACATACCTTAATTGATGAGCAGAGCTTTTTCCAATAGATGTGAAGGCTTCCTGATGAGTCAGCTGAGATCACTGGACCTCACTCTTGAATTCAGTATAGGTGATCCTGGTTTATTTTTGCAAGAAACTCCAGTTCTGTGAAGCTGCATAACATCACCGCAAAGCATCTCAGGTACCATTACAACAGCAGATGTGCCTCTGCTTTGCTAACGCATGTTCTTGTTTGACTATGAACAAAAATAAACCACCAATTACCCTTAGAGATAATAAATGCTATCCAGACAGGCAAAGACTGCCCTTGTGGCTCCCTGAAAAATAACCCATCCTTTCCTCATAACTGCAGAGATACTTACCACTAAGAATTATCAGCCTCCCACTGAAGAAGCAATGTTGTCTGGGCCTCAGTAAATGAGCTTCAGCATATGGTTGTCTAAGAATCATAGAATGTACCAGTTATGTCCCCATAAAGGAAACATTTGCTAGCTCAGCATGAAAGATGATCAGCAATATTTTGTTGTCATGCAAGGTGTACTGTTTCTTCTTTTTAAAACTGTATCTTGTGCTGGTTTCTGGTTCCTCCTACATAACTTTCTACACCAAACCGGGGAGCTAAATTAGTAAGGCTTATGGTTTTAGTCAGCCTGCATAGTCAATAGACAGAGAAACTTGGCCTGAATTGCCCTCTGGACGTACTTATCACCTTCCAGCATCAATGGGGCAACCATTGATAACGGATGATTAGGTACTAGTTTGGGTGCCTGGGTTATGTCCTTGAAGTCAGGTGTCTCAAATCCAGGAGCAGCTGTGCTTCTGTCCTAAACTGGTGTATGCTGTTGCTACATATTGCAAAACATAGTTTTGGTAGAAGTGATAACAGTATGAAATTTAACACTTTTGATCTAAACCTAGGATACTATTAGTCTAGTGGAAGGTGATCCAGATGATCTCTAAGGTCCCTTTCAGCCCAAACCATTCTGTGATTCTATGATTACTGCAGAAGTTCAAACTGGTTTCTACATCCTTTGATTCAGTGCTGCACAACTACACATGTTGTGTCAGATTATTTTCACTTTTGATGGAAGCTTCACCCAAGGGTAACCACTACTGGAAGTAAGACGGCAAATTTGCCAGGCCAACTTGCTGCTCTGGCACAGTCCATCAGTTTTTCCTATGGCAAGTAGCGCTTCTTTGTTTTTCAATGAAAAGTACTAGGAAAGGATGACTCAAGCTGAGTTTCACAGGTGAAGTTCAGATGAGTTCAGATCCATTCTCAATGTTCCCATATGCTTGACTCGAGTCCAAACATTTAATTGTCAGCTCCAAACCAAAACTTCCAATGAAGCAGCAGAGGAGGGGATTGTGAACTCTGCTTTCCAGCAAGCACTAAGGACTTGAGCACTTCTTTTTTTTTTTATAATCTGTCATTTGTACTTTTTCATACTAAAGGTGACAGTCTAATTCACATATGACCAACACCCATAAATCATGCTGGGGGGAGGAAATATTCATAAATCCATATCAAACAGCACCCAAATTATGACAAATGACATGGCAGTCATAAAATTGCACAAGCACAACTCACCAAGTCATTAATTTCATGGCCATGGAAAATAAACAGACACATTTTTTTCGCAGCCCTAATAAATTTTAAAAAACTCAAAGAATGGTCCATCTGCTTCGAATAATTTTTAATTTCCTATTCTGTCTCGTTCCCATTAGCTATTCCACTGAGATATTCGCTAAATTCTTTCATTTGCCTCCTCCCATCTGTATTCAATTACTCTATTCCCAAATAGAGTTAGTTTTTCTTTCTCCTAAGCGCAGTACAAAATATCCCCACCTGTACCTTAAAGCAAATGTTATGTGTGTTTTATTATCTGTTAGACTCTATGAGTCATTCTAACTCGATTGCCTGTGCTGAAAGACTTGGAGGGCAATCTGATTTTGATGTTTTCTGGCTTTGGTGAAAAACACCTGCCTGATTCTCATAGCTAATCTATTAACTTGGTAAATGCCTCAACAGATGTTCTAGAATCAGCTAGGGATCAGGGTCTCTCCTCATGACAGCGTCCGCTTGTAAGCTTGAAATATTTAAATGTTCAGAGATCAGAGGCCAATGATGTGTTTTGGGTACAAGCTTTCACTAAATCATATTTTTTCAGCCAGTCCCTGGAGTGCATTCCACATACAATAAGTGGCTGGAGTGCTCTGAGTGAGCAGGCCAAAAGTACAGGCCTCCTTGAACTTTGAAGGGACATGAATTTTAAGGCAGGATTGGTTTCTTTTATTGAAAAATGGAACAAATTTTAGACTCTGCTGAAGCTGTTGCCTTTTAAGCTACACGTCTTTTTTCCAGTTCCTTTCTTCCTAATGAAGCCCATTAAGAAAGTATAAGCCTTGGCTTTGAGACCTGCCTTTGCAAGTATAAGTTAATGTCTCTGAGGAACATGTTCTAAGCCGTCATCCTCTGTTTGGGTCAGCGGTGCTATACGTGATTCACTTACTGTGTGATTCTCCACTTTGTTACATTGATTTGAACCAGGGTTGCTCCACTTACTCTAAGCCATTCCACCCTATAATAGCCCCAAGGCTGGGATCACCAGAGCAGAGCAATCCCTTGAGAAGGCTTTACTCCTCCATAGGAAGGGTGGGATAGATGCATGACATCAGTCTCAAGCCCACATGAATTCCCATTTTGCAGGCTAATGCAGTTTTCTATCCAGCTAGCACCACTAGAGCAACATTAATGAGAAAAAAAAGGATCACAACACAGAAAATCCCATGGCTGCTGCTGCCCCCGCTCTGCTTTCAGAAATGGCCCCTTGTCAATCAAAGCCAAACCTGATAGGTTTATGACTTTTGTGAGCCTTTATATCATCTTGATTCTTGCAACAATTGTTCAGACTTGCGATAAAATGACCTGAACAATTCAATTTGAAATGGCTGCAAACTTCACTGAAATTTTTTTCTCAGCGAGATCACATGAAAGGCAGAACAGCTAGAAATCAATATATCTTTCTCTGACCTTTAGTCACTGCTTTACTCTGGTCACTTCACTTACTTTTTGTTTGCCTCCACTTCTTCATCTGTTAAATGGGCTCTATTAATGCAACCTGACTTCACTGTTTTGAAGCTTAATTAGTGAATGTTTGTAAAGTTTTTTGAGATCAATACAGTATTATTACTAATGTACTCAAAATCTTATATCTGCTGCTATTTTCTCTTGGAGGCTTGACAAGGCAGCCTTCACTGTTCCACATATTCAACAACCCTTGGAAGCAGCTCTGCTGTTAGAGCTCTCATGAGTGATCAGCAGATGGAGTTGGAGGAGTGAGAAGGGAAATGACTGATTTGTACCGTTACTGCTGTTACACATAGTGCTTTCTAGAAGACAAATAAAAAATACGAAGGGAGGGTTTATAAAAAATATTTAAGCATTTAAACGAAGACACTGAAAGTACAGAGAACTGCTTATACGCTATCTGAAATTACTGCATTTTTAGAAAGCATCCTTCTTGTATAGCCAACTAATTAGTCTTCAAGCCTGACAAGAGCTGGAGAAAGCTTCTAAATGTGAAATGAGTGAGAAGAAACAGAAGAAAGGGTCACTGGAAATGGTGTTCCCATCTGAGGATCTATGGCAAGAAGCTTCATTAAGGAAGATTTGCTGTCTGTAAACAAATGTGGAAAAATTGACCATAGCTTAACTAGTAAGAATAGTTTCTTCCTTCAGTTTTCAGGCTGTGTCTTTGCTGAAATCAAATCTATTCCTTTCCTGTCACTGAGTGATTAAAAATGGAACTGGTTACTGGAAAGATGCAAACTTTGATTTTTAAAGTGTAAACCCTGCAAAATTCTCTTTATAAATTAGGCAATTAAGTATACTCGCTCTTCACTTCTTGTCTTTTTTGACACTTCCACAGTGGTAGCTTTTTTAAAAAAATAAGAAGAAACAATGGGCTACATCCTAGTCCAGTCCTGCTGGCACAAGTGATGGCTTGACCTGAAGAACTAGCTAGGGACTGTACTGGCAAGTGACAGTGTCATGGTGAGGCAGAGTGAACAAAGCCAATTTTAACCCATGTGCTCCTGCTCATGTAGAAAATCTGACACCAAAGGTAGAGGTGATATGATCACTGTGCATTCCACAGGTATAAAACATGGCAAATATAAGCCTTTTCTTATAGCCTATGCAGCCTGGAGGTGATCTCCATACTCAAGCACGACTGCATGACTACACTGCTCTTCAGCAAAGATAAAGTTTTTGGTTCAGGTTCCTCTCTTTTTTCTGTGTTCTACACATCATTTCTTCAGTAAATGTTCTGAAAAAAGATATCTTCCAGATTAACACAAGAAAGACAATATATTTTTCATGCAATATACATGCAGTTCCATTAACATAAGTAGTGTTGCATTTGTAGATCCTTTGGTACAAAAAGAGATATTTAAGTTTTAAACCACAAATAATTAATTACTATGTTTTTATAGCTGTCCACAGCAGAGGGTGCTAAGATTAAAGAGAATTGACCATAGAGCTAACATCTGGGGCAAGGGGAGCAGATTTACAACAACTAGGAGATGGATGTTCGTTGATTAACAGAGTAATAAAGACATTGGTTAACTCGTCATGAATGTTACCTCTGTTCTCTTATGAAATTCAGGCTTTTCATAAGAAGGTCCAACATCCAGAGCAGAAATATGATGCATGGTTTCTTGCATCAGTAATTTTTCTCAGAAATTGAATTTAATACACATACTAATTAAAACAAATCAAATCAAACAAACAAGCAGACAGTGAATGTTCCCCCATACTGTCTTTTTCCCTCCAGAAATCTGTTAATCAGTCTCAAGAACATACATTTATCTCATGCCAAAAGCAACCTTCAGTAAGAGTGGAAAATTCAGAAATACTTCTGCCAGTGAAACTGGCTGTAACTTCAATGAAAATGAGGTATCTGACTGATAGCTTAGCTTCTATTGTGTTTCAGTGAAAACACATCCTTGAATTTAGAGCTGTGTAATGACATTATTACATTAAGCTTGTTATTTGAAAACAGACAAACTGCCTCGGAATTATTTTACCAGACACGTCTGGCTTCGTCTCTTCAAAAACCACTGCATATGTCATTAAGTCCCCCTCCTTATACCTGCCTACCCCCTGCTTTTCACAGACTGTTAAGTTTGCTTGTGGGGCAGGGTGAAGCAAAAAGAAGGGAAAAGGCAACAGCTCTCAAGTATGTGCCCGAGGGCCTGGAAAGCTCACAAGTTTGAAAAAGGATTACCAAGGCTTTGACTGGTGAGTCAAGCTGAACTCAGAGGAGGAGCAAGCGAAAAGTTTTACCCTTTGATGAAATGCAGTGTCCTCTCTCAGTAGTTTTCAATCTCCACAAAAAGCAAGCCTCAATTCTCTGATTCTCGGCTCACACTTCTGCAGAAGGCTTCTCTCCTGTTGAGCCCAGGAGCAGCAATTAGACTTCTTTCTTAGGAACACCTTGGACACTGTCATCCTCAGCATCAGCTTTCTGACCTACAAACCTGGACAGACACAGGGCAAGGGGCAGAGAAGGGAGTAAGTTGGTAACTGGAGCCACAGTGATGATTTTGACTAATTTTAAGATGGAACTGGAAAAGTTCACCTGTAACAGCAGACATGATGTTCATTCCAGATCCACATTCTTGTGTGAAATAACTAGATAACTTGCTAACCTAGAACAATGAAAGACTAAGAACTAGGGGGCCAAAATACCTTATCTCCTATTTGTTGTGGATGTGCATCTCCAGGCCAGGACCCCACAACAGAAGCCCAGCAGCGCAAGTAAAACTTACAGCTGCCATCAATGCAGTGCCCATACTGGGACTTTTCACCAGCAATATGTTTAATGGAAATATCAAACAAACAGCTGATAACAGTAATTTATTAAATAAAGTCAAATACCACCCCCACCCCTTCAAACTTTAGAGGAATGAGAAATTCAGAGCCTTTTTTTGCTTGTTAGCCTTGACAAAAGAGGAACTCCCAATTTGCACCAGAGTGAGTAGAAATTAGACCCAGGGAGAGAGCAGATGGTTCAACAGTTCTGCTTAAAAGCACAAGATTATTGCACTAAGGAAAGGAGAAGGGAGAGGGGAAGGCTGAAAGGCAGCCCTGCAGAAGAAAGCACACATATACCGTGGCTGGCAGCTTGTTGGGAATCCAGGCTTCAACCACCAAAGCAGCTGACAGGATCTGCACAGATATTTACTTCTTTCAGTTGAAGTTAGAGAGCTAAACAGGCATTGGGCAAATCAGCACTTTAGATGATCTGGGCTCTATCACCTTGGCATAACCTAACACCTTTGTGCCTGAAGTCCCGGTCTCAAATCTTATGGCAAGAAGAATCTGGCTACTGATGATAGCCAAAAAGAAAAGCACAGTAATACTCAGAGCATATACACAAGTCCTCAAGACAGAATTCCTGTTATGACTGCTATCATGACTGAAATTAATTTAGCCATTATTCAATTATATATTCTTTTTTTCCTGTTTTCCCCTCCAAGTCACCACTCTCACTAGGCATGAGAACTCATTGAAGAGTGAAGACAAGTAGTAAGTAAAATGCAATGAAAGCTGTTTTACATTTCTTTTCCATCCTCTCTATGCAGCTCGCACAACCTTTAAATTTTGGGGAGTAAAGACCAGGTTTTCTATGCTGACAGTGAAAAGTATTGCTTTGAATGTCAATTCTGTAGGACAGAAGAAACTGAAAGAAAGAAACCGTAAAAGGAAATGCACCACATTCTTCCACTTTCTACCCCAACAAATCCAATTAAACTTGCCAAGACACACACACATGCTGTCAATCATTCCAGATTCTATCCACCCTATCAATATTTCAGCAGCATTTCACTCTCTTACTTTCTGGGACTATGCACACTCCACACAGCATGCACTCATTGTTCCCCATGCTCCTTCCTTGCCCCTTTTAATCAGTCACAACAAGCCACATTCATTACTTTTCTGCACCTTATGCTACACCAAGCTAGCTGATTAGCCGGCACAGCAGAACTTCTTTGTGCTCCATTGATAGTTTGTGACTTCATTTTCTGGTTTGTTTTATTTATCAATTTATTTATTTATTTATTTATTTATTTATTTTTAACCAGGAAAATGCATTTTTCACTTATAAAAACAGTTTTGCTATTCAGAAATACTGCTTTCCTATTGTGGTTACCTCATTTTATAAATCACAAGAAAAACTGAGTTGAAGACTAGAAAATTTCTCATAACGTATGAGATCTAAAAGTCCCCCAGAGACATAATGTACCTGACATGGGCACTCTCAAAGCCTGCCCTACACATAATACCATTATCAAAACAACTCCAGTAATTTGGACTTCTGTTCCTATGTAGACTGTAGGACTCTGGCTGTGGATCTTGTGCAGGACTGAGGCTGCTCTCAGGCTGCCCTTGAGCCATGGACATACACAGTAACTCATTTTCAAAGATGAGGCTTATTTTGAGGATACTGGAAAGATCACAGCCATGTCTTGTGTCAGTATAATAGTTCTGTCAGTTATCTCTTCAAATTCTCTCTTGATGTCACCAAGAAAAACATATAGAGACCTAATCTGATGGAGGATTTCACAGACTCTTGGCGCTGCCTTTACTGACATTTCAGGCAGTGACCTAAAGTAACTCCAAAAGAATGGCTGAACTTTCAAACAGGGAGTAGCTATTCCAGCTGAGCAATCTGTTGATACAAATTTTACCCTTTTCCAGTGTTCCCATGTCCTGAACTGCTCCACTGCCGAGTGTATTCCCAGACTGAAGGTGAGCTGCTGCTGAGAGTTCCTATTCCATCCCTATGACATCTCTCTTTTTTTCCTGAAAGGTTTAAGGAATTGGCATTACAGCCTAATGTTCATACAACATGGCTGGAGTGCGCAAATAAAAAGGCATGAAAACACACATGCTGGTGACCTCTGTGTGTGCTGGGACAGCATCCAGACAGTAGAGACCAGTTCTGCAACTTGATGTAACCAGTGCTGAATAGATATAACTAGATTCTAGTAATCGGTCCATATTCTTCCTCAAATCCAAACAGAAACTGGAAAAGGTTATATATTTTCTTCTTTGTAGCAAAGACGTTTTTTATCTTTCTGGAATCATAGCCTCTCACATGCTAGTCTCTAATTTATGCATCTGAAAGTGCTCTTTAGTCTTCAAAGTCCCACCTTATGTCTTCAGATATGCTCCTAAAAAGTGTTGCTTGACATGACTACCCTCACCCCCCGTGAAATTTCAAGCTCTCTCTGCACAAAAATACAAATTCTAAGATTATAAAGCTGCTCATGTTATCTGAAAATTCAGGGATAAGGACTGGTGATTTAAACACATCTTTTAGAATGAATGTAAGCAGTAAGTTTTCAGTTTCATTAAATTATCAAGAAATATTGAGCTTTCAGTGGTGGGGGTTCATCTGGATAACATAACTTCATCTCCCATCATGGTGAGAACTAACAAGTACATTCCCTTGGAGAATATTGTTCTGCTTCCTCACACTAAGACCTATCACACAGTCCTTTGGTCTCCAGGGAAAAACCTGGCTCATCGTGTCTTGAAAGTGTAAGCAAGACCAACTGCATATAGAGCCCTACAGCTTCCTGGGACAACAGACACCCTGCTAATCATTTGAGAGTGTACTCAGATTAAAAAGACCTGCATAAGTAGACAGGCTTGTTATTCAGATAGCTCGCTACCGCTTTTATCAGTTTTGGTGGAAAGCTACACTTTGGAGAACCCCAATCCCTCATCTAAAAGTACCCTTCTCCAGTTTAGAGCTTCTTTGAAGCAGTGTTTCCCCAAAACATGAAGGGATCTGTGTAAGCTTTGGTCCATGGGAAAAAGGGTAAAAACCTCACTCTGCAAAGTTCTGGCTTTAATATAGTTCTCAAGGTGTTGAAAACTAGCACCCCTGGAAGTGTTGTCCAGAAACCATTCATTCTCTAAGCCTCTCAGTATTTTCACTTCCTTGACTCTTTGAGAAACTTTCTTGTACAAGGCAGAAATCCAGACTTTGAGGGGATAGAGAAAGAAAATAGGAAAAGTGAAAAGCATGTGAGCGTTGCTCCCCTGGCCAATTATCTATGCTGTAAATACCTAGGGTTAACTGCCATCTATAACAAGGTTATCTGCCAAATAAAATCACTGTTTCTGTGAATAGCACAGCTAGGAAGAACCAAAACGAAAAGGAACTTCTGAATGAGTCACAACCAGAATTGGCTATAGAGCACCTGTAAAATATTGCCTGCAATGTGGTCCATTTCCTATATTTGGTGAACTATGTATAATTTCCACATAAACTGGGAAATGACTGTATGACTGAAGTCACAGTTATGCAGACACGCAGTCCAAGTGCAGGCTCACCTATCCCTGGTAACATGAACTCAGCTGACTTGGGAATTGCCTGGAGGCCTCTGGGGCACTAGCACCAAATGATTCCAGCACAGTCTTTTCAGAGAAAGAGGTCTGACATGGAATAATGCTGTGAGTCACCCTGTAGATGGGATTATGTGCAGTGTTTGTGGGCAACAAGTGCAGAAGAGAGCTGAAGAGCATTCAAGAATGTAGCTGGCAAGGTGCTGACATGTGAGTCTAATAAGGAAATTGCAGTTTTTCTGAGCCACACTTTTGGTAAGGGGTCACTTAATGCAATATGTGGAGTTTCTTTAGAGTGCTGCATCATGCACACTGCTCTTAGGAATACAATGGGCAAAACTCCCAGGATATGATTAATTAAAATAGCTACCACGTGTTTATCTGTGTATTTATCTGATGGTAGAAACCATGTGTACACACGCAGCCATTCTGTCCTTAATTTATAACCAGGTCACCTGATTTTTACAGTAACAGTGATGTTGTGGTAAATTAAAAAAAAAAAAAATCACAGCTGAAAGGAGTAAAGCTCGCTCTGTTTATCCTGGAAGGGAACATGAGCACTCAGCAGGATAAATCTGGCCTTGCAGGAATCTTGTATTCTTTGTTATAATGTCTGCTCGTGGTGTGTGGAGAGAATAAGGCAACAAAAAAAAAATAGGTGCTTAAAACCAGCACCTGGAGCAGGGAGCAAACTGGGCTTGCCAGCAAGGAGTTCAGAGGAAACTATGTCTTCTGACTTCCCATTCCTCTTTGTAATTTAGAAAGATATCTTCCCAGACCTTGACTTTAGTAGCTACCATTTGAAACTCACAGCTTTAAGTAGGAACCTTGGAATTACAATCCTATTTTTCAGAAACGAGGAAGGGCTGTGGTCTCTTCCAACACTTTCTGGGAGAGTATGTGCTCCTTTTTAATTCAGCAGTCTCAGTTTTAGGTCCTACCTTGAACCTGTCTTCTGAAAAAGCTTATTGGTGTTAGTCCCGTGATTTGACACATAAACTCTATCTGTGAGTCTGGGTAGGCTGAGATACAAGCAAAGCCTTCAATGGATCAGCAATCTCAACATCAAGCAGCTCTTTTGGTCCTCTGTAAGGGTTTTGACAACATTAACATCAATGGATTTTATGTGTCTTCAGGCCAAATATTTTTTTATAATCTAAACAGTTTGCCACTTAGACCACTTAGGCCACATTGCCTTGTCCTCCTTTCATTTAATCTTCATCAGGGACTGTAGCAATAGGACAAGGGGTAATGGGTTCAAACTAAAACAGGGGAAGTTCAGGTTAGATATATAGAAGAAGTTCTACATGATTAAGTTCTTCACACAATTTATTAGCATCTTGTTGGAAATCCAGCAGTATATTACACTGGCTGAGTAATCCAATTAGTAAAATGTATTTATTTAACCAGAATATTAGCTGCACACAATCCCAAATGAAGCAAAGTCCCTGATCCTGGGGTTCCTCTCACTTCTTGGAATTCATTTACCAGCGACAGAAAGGCTCATTCTAATGAAATAAATATCAGCCCTGTGTTTCTGGAATAATACAAGAAAACCAATCTTGCTGCTCTGCTAACTGCTTTTTGTCTCCTTTTTTCCTCCAGCAAATACCAACAGCATACAGGTTTCACAGCAGCATAAATGCTTTTCTTGCTCTCCCACTTTGCTCTCAACCCAACCTCAAGAACAGCCCCAAATCTGCCCAAGCCCAGTTGAATTCCTACCCTTTACAGCTACCAAATCACTCCCAGAATTGAGAATCTGGGGCTTTTTTCATTCAGCAACCCACATGCAAAAGTGAAAGCTTTGAAATAAAACCACTGTGGGAAGCAAAGGCTCCTGAGCCCTTTTTCCCATCCTAATGAAGGAGCTGAGTGACAGCCCCTGAGGCTGGAGGTCTGATGCCACTGCAGCAGCATCCCCACCATGATCTGATGCTGGCCTGACTCAGTGCTGAGCAAAAAGGGCTGTACCAGGATATGTACAGCTTTTTAGGGTATTTTAAGTACATTTTCCTTTTCCCTTTTATGTCATTATTACCTTAGACCTACCCAGCTCCTAACACAACACATGCTCACTTAGGGCTCCTGGCTCCCAGCTGACCCTCCAAGGCTGTGGCAAGGAAAGGCAGAAAAGGAAAGGAAAGGGAAGGAAAGGTGGTGGCAGGAGAGCCACTGCCTCTGCATCCTGCCCCAGGGAACGCTCTGCTGTTGACCGATGGTGTTTTTCCAAAGCTGCTGCTCCAATTTATCTTCATTAATTGGCTTAATTAATTATTTTCCCCTGTGAGCAGCAGTGGGAGGCTCAGGCACGAGCAGCAGCAAGGCGATGCAATGCAGTGAGCCAAGTCCTCTGCTCTGCCCTGTCACTGCCAGGTGACCCCAGTGCTGTGGGCAGGTTTTGGGATCTCCCCTGGCTTTTGGATTTGGTCTGGAGGGGAGCTGCAGACACCCTTGTCTTCACCCATTCAAACGAGGTGTGGGAATAAAAGGCTTGATAATAATGTAGCATCATAAGAACCAAAAAGCTGGGATTCTGGGGAAAAAATCTAGGACTCTGTCATATGCCAGGAGGAAAAGGCACAGAGAGGATGGATTTGCTTTCCTTGCTCATAACCTGTTTTTTTCCCACCTCATGGTGCAGGATCAGGCCCTCCATCTCCCCATGTTGCTGCAGCAACACCTGGGAGATGGCTCTGAAAGCTGCTATGGCAAAAGCAGAGAGAGAAGGAAGCGACTAACGGCTGGAATTAATAAGAGACATCATCTGCAATGTGCATCCAAAAAATGAACGTCCTGAGGCAAAAGATCTAATTCTGTGCTTCCTTTCAGATCCTCCCCTGAACGCAGCCGGGGCTGGAGGAGGGAAGTGTCTGCGCCAGCGATGCGCTTGGGCTCGGTGCAGGAGCCCATGTGCTGCTCGTTCACATGCAGGGAATTCGAGAGAGATCCTCCTTTTAATGCAAACAGGAACTACCCATGTAATCTTGGGATTAACAGAGCCCAAGGAATTATTTACATTTCCTAAATGAGGGAAACTGTATCAACGGGTAAGTCAGAGACAGGGAGACATGGTGGGGCAGAGTGACTGTACCTGCGGACACAGGAACCCTGGCACTTGGAAATGGATTCAACGGAGGTTGCACAAAATATCTGGTGCCTCTGGACAAAAGCTGCTGCTGAGGTGTAAAGCAGACAGACTGATGCTGTCCTGGGCTTGTTTCCAGGGTGGCAGTCATGCAAACTTCAGACCCTAAACCTGTGCCTGCAGATATTCCCTGCATCACAAAGTGCAGCTCCTCATTCTCCACCAATGATTACAGCAGCAGGAGGAATAATTAAGACCAGTTTCTTGTGTTTTATTGGATGTCTCTTGCAAAGACTCTCCCACAACAACCCATGTCTCCTCGGCAACACCCAATGTGACTGCTGGGTGTGGGACACGGACCTGTTCCTCCTTAGACACACAGAGCACCCCTGTGGTTGACTCCATCACGCTTTGAAATCAGGCTCCAATCACCCAGAGCATTTACTACATTGTGCTTTTCAGTCTTTACTCCTCAAAAGCTGCAATGACAGGCAGCAGAGCTTCAGAGCCCCATTTTCTCCCAAATGCTATAATACTCATAATAATCACAGCAACAACAACAACAATTACAATAACCCTCCATCCTTCACACACCAGACGATGTCGAGTCAGACTCCATTTCCAAACTAAGACATCTCACATGCTATTCTCCCTCCCCTCCAGACTAATAGCTGACAATGTATGCCTTCCACATTAATGATAAGGGTTCAAGGAGAAAGAGACTGCTCTCCCGTTTCGCTGACATTACACTCTCCTATGTACCCACCAACATACCCTAAGGCAACAGAACTAGTAATAGGTTCCTCTAACTGCCTCCTGCATCAAATTTGACATCGGGTGCTTTCTTCTTCTTTCCCATCGCTCACCTTATAACTCTGTCATCATCATTGATTTTGACTTAAGGAGAGAAAAACCCCCCAACCCTCTCCCCCTGCTTGTGCAGCATCAGGGTGGTGGAGCACAGATGCTGCAGGGACTTGGAGCAGGGCAGGCCAAGGGGCTGATTCTGTTTTGCTTGAGTCTCAGTGGTGGACGGATGGAGGCATAAAGCTGGGAGCATTTGCTGCACCCAGCAGGCTGGATTTGCAGCCCTGGAACACCATCACAGGCTGAGGGATGCGTCCCAGCTTGCAGGCATCACTATTCAGGGGCTCAGTGGCTCTTTGTGCTGGGCTCACCTTGCCACTAAGATCAGGATTTGTCCATTTTTTAGGCAGCATTCGTTTCTCCTCCTTCTGTCTTTCTTCCATAGAAATGACAACCGGAGTGATCTCTATCCACTTGTGGACTATATCACTCTATATAGTGAAACCCCTTCTATCACCTCCCTAAATTCTCTGCATCAGCACCTGCAGCAGAGGTGATGCCCAGCCCCAGCAGTGTGGCAGTGGGAAGGGATGAGTGGTGGCTTCCAAATGGAGAGGTGAAGGACCCTTCCTAGAGGCAATCCCAGGGATGGTGACTCATAATGTGGAAGAGAACCTAAAGCTCATCCAGTTCCAGCCCCATGCCATAGCAGGGGCATCTTCCACTAGACAAGGTTGCTCAAAGCCCTGTCCAACCTGGCCCTGCCCCCATGTTCCATGGGGCAACAGATGGTGACTCCCCCTCAATTCTGTTACTGATTCAGATATCAAGGTTCTCATTCACTTCACTCTAAGAGAAATTTGGCTGGATTCCTGTGCGAGCACTGGTTGTTTCCTGGAATGGTACTGCCAGGAGACACCTTGGTCCAATTGCCAGCGCTCATCTTTTATGACTGCATCCTAAGAACTGTCTTAGAGGGGTTATGACAGTGCTGGAAGGGGAAGTGATCCACCAAACCCCCCCCAGCATGGAGCAGTCCTTCCTACTGCAGCCCTGAGACACGCAGCCCGTGTGATGTGGGACAGCAGCAGGCTCCTCTTGCCTGGTTTCTCAGCAGATAACACAGAAACGAATCCCCAGAGTGCGGCTGACCCGCAGCTGGTGTTTTCTCTGATCTATGTCAGAGCCTATTTACGTCCTCTGCTTAAACCAATCCAGTTCGTGGCAGCAGTAATGAAACTGTGTACCATCCAGCAGCTGTTTGGCTGCTACCTGAAATGAGTTTCACTCTAGTTCTTATCAAGCAGAAATCCTTTTAATCATCAAAACTGCCCCAGCCTTGCTGGAGCTGTGATGGTGCAGTGATTCTAACAGGGCAAGGCACATTGCAAGCCAGGGACGTGGCAAGAGTCCTGAACTGCTGGTGATTTTCTTCCAGGGTCACAGCCACTTTGGACACAGCAAAACCTGTAAATGAGGTCCTTGAGTGCAAAGACCAATTCACTGTAGACAAGGACACCAGCAAGGTTTAATAGGGTCCCAGATGGCCTCTGATGTTTTCAATGCAGTTTCACTGGTGGCACAAGCACACTCATTACAGTGAAAACACCAGCAGCCACTTACACATGCTGATTTTGAAGCCCCTGCTACTGATATTGGCAATAGAGCAAACAAGGATCAGTTCAGGAAAAACTCAAAGAGATGGACTCCAAATCCATGTCTCAGCCCAATGAGTCTCCTAGTGAAGGACTTAACTAAGGAGACAGTGAGTAGGAATGCTGCACAAGGAGCAGGGAATGTTTGCTCAAAGCTATTTTGAATCCATTAAAGAGGGTGGGAAGAGCTGGGCAGCTCCACTCAGGGACCCAGCATGAGGCCACATAACCTGCTCATCCCACCAAGAACTAATGATCACAGCTTGCCTAGCGAGTCCCAGGCACTCTCCACTCGCTGCTTGCAAACAAGCTGCAGACCAAAAGCAATTGGAAGGAATTATTTGGGAAATAATTGTAAATAATGAATGAATGGAGCGAACTGCAAGCTGCTTACAGATAACTCACCCACAGAAAAGAGCTGAAGCTGCCGAGTAGATGATTCACTATTGATTATTTCCCCCGATCTAGCTGTAACCTTCTAAAGCATTAATTAAGACAAGTCTTCTATAGCTCAGCGTAGTCTAATCTGTTCTAGGAGAAAGAGCTCTCAAGAACTCAGCACTGCCCTCCTGGAAGGAGATCTGGAGTTTCACACCCTGCTCCTGGCTCCTGCCTGGATGGGGAGGAAGCTGGGAGTCACAGAGCAGAGCTGAGCGCTAGCCCATAACCCAGCGACATCCCCAATAGCTGATGCAAATGTTTCAGCAGGCTTCAAGTCAGGATTTGTGAGCTCCTGGGTATGGCAGGGGAAGACTGGATCCTACCTGGCTGTTGGCTGGATTTCAACCAGGACAGCTGCCTCTTGGGATAAACCCTTTAAAGACAGCCAAGGCAATCTGGCTATCCCTGCGACGGCTGCCCTTAAATAACCTGTTGTCAAGTCTGCCCTGAAAGCCGTATGTAAATGGGTGCTCTAAAACGTGTCCCAAAATGACACTGTCTGTGTAAGTGGCCCTTGTGTCACCCAGCCCTTCAGAAAGCTCTGCACTGCTCTCCAGGACTCCAGCTCTGGCAGCTCCCAGCATCAGCTCCTGTACCCCACAGGATGCCCAGAAGCACAAAGCTCTTGGGGCTATAGTAGGGAAAAGGCAGCAGATATAATCTTTCTGTTATATCAAGTGACTACAGCTGCCATTGCCACTAAATCTGCCAAGCAATGGCACACACATGTAAATACAAACACATCAGAAACTGATCTGCCCTTCTGCCAGGCCCTGGCACCCGCAAGCACATCCCACTGACAGGAGCATTGCTTCAGTGCAACTGAACAAGCTTTCTGCTAATGAAACACAGAATTGTGCATAGCCATGAAAATACAACAGAGCAATCTAATCCAAGGCAGCACGATTCCTGACTGAAACCAAGAGGAGCACAGCTCATGATGCTAAGGAAAAGGGACAAGTTGCTGCCCTCCAGGTGGGCTCCTGCAGAACTACCGATCCCCAACCCATCACCCCAGGACTTATGGCACAGCACTTGCAGGCAGACTCGTGCTTTCTCTCTCCACACTCTGAAGAAACAAGGATGTGATAACCTGGCACCCAACTGAAGCTAAAATACTCTTTCAACCAGCTGTTTAGCTCATCATTGCCCAAAGCATGTTTGCATCATATATGGATGACTTGAAATATAGGTAGAGCAAGTTAACATCTGCATTAAGCAAGCCCAGGATACGATGATTTTTGCTCTCCTAACTTTATCTCAGAAAGAAGGGTAGTGAAGTTTGAACCAGCTCTGAAATGCAGGCAACCTATAACTAATGGTTTTAGCCCACTTCCATGCTCATTGTGAACTACCATAGCTTTTCCCAAGAGCTGTCCCCAGTTCACATGCATATGGTTTGCCAGCAGAGCCACCAGACCCTTTCTCGCTGCTCAGCACTATTTGGTGTGGTACTCATTTGGCATCACATCATGGTCAATCCACAACCAGCTGCATGGCCCACACAGCCTTAATGTGTCCTAATTTATGCACCATGATTAAAAACAAGATTCCAGTAAAAGCCCCTTTCTCCCCCATCAGATGCAATCAGCCACAAGCTGTGTCTGACAGGGCTGAGCTTCAAAGGTAAAGTTAGACTTGACCACTAACCAAGGAAAGATAGCAGGAGAGAAATTAAAAATTCAAATAATATTGAGCATAATCAGTTGAATTTCAGCAGTATATCTAGATTTTTAACAATTTCAATGCTTCTACAGACTGTTTGGGGCATGTAATGAGCATTATTTCATACCAGCTTTGCAAGAAAACCTTGTCAAGATTGCAAACATTTGAAATAACCATCTGAAGGGACATGTGGCACGACATCAGACTTCTCCTAGCCCAGGTGCTCAAGCTTAACCCTTCAAGGTGACCACAGGGAAACAGATAACACTACATGCTTCACAGCTGCATCCTTTTTTATACACACAAATATGGGATTAACCAATTTTCCCTGCCCAGTATGTTCATTAAAAGCATATAAAAAGACGAAGACAAGAAAATCTCGGTAGCTTACTTCAACAGTAACAGTACTTCCATCTCTCTGCTGTCGATCTGGTGACCAGCATTAGGGGTCACACACTGCCCTTGTCTCACCACCTGCATATGAGGTGGGCAGCATGGTGCTGGGCTGGTCACAAGTGGTCACTAGGATGTGACCCAAGTCATACAAGCTGCTCTGCTAGCCCTCAGCCAGCCCCATGCGTGAGCCCTCATGCCAGCAAGAGGGTAGCCAAGGTGTCTGAGCTTGGTTTTGGCTGAGCCATGGACCATACCAGTCCAGCTCATCTCCTCCCAGTCAGGTCCTGCACAGCTGCATAGCTCATCATCGAACATACAAGCAAATATTCCTCAAGGATGTTATCCGAAGCAAAATCCCTACCTGCTCTTGTCTCCTTCAAAGGCTGTTTTCTGGTAAGGGCTTATCTGGTGGTTTATCCTTTGCTGAAAGACATAAGAAAACAAAGAACAAATACTGGTCAAACCGTGGTTTGGTTAGAAAGGATGGGATGCTCCTAAATGGGAGAAAAGAAGCATTTCATGTTTACTTTCATTACTGTCTACTGCATGTGATACACACTTGAAATCTGGAATAATTCTCTCTACCTAGCTTATTCTAGTTTTCCATTCATTAAGCTAGTCTGTTTTTATGAGCTCTCTAGGACACAGGAACAGATGAAGTTAAAATGAGTAGATCTCCTTCTTGGTGCTGTTGCTTTCCTCGCCTCTCTCCACCCCAAAGTCAGTCCAAATCCTCTGGAGAATTCAAGCAGATTTTCATTGCCATGGATATAACGTGCTCCTCAAAAAAGATCAGAATTAACAAACACTGAGTAAGGATGATCAAGATGATGAAAGACACAGAACAGCTCTTGCCAAAGTGATAGGAGGTGTAAAAAGCACACGTGTGTGCCACTGCACTCTGCCATAGACAAACTCTGTGCATTGTAGAGACTGTTTTGCCTGACTGAATTTCCTTTAGTTTGAAAAATAAGTGCCTTTCCCCTAGGAGCAGAGTGACCTGCATCCATCTTCTCTATCACCATGAAGTTCCTATGTCTGAATAAGTTTGGTTATCAAGCTTTTGCATTTCCTGGCCAAAGCTGGCTTGGCTGGGGCAAGGCAGAGATGTCAGGAGCCTGCTTGTATGTCCTCTCAGCTAGACTTCTAGTGAGCTCGTGCGCAGTACTCACACCCTTAGTAGAGTTAGTAGGTGATATGAACTGATGCTGCATCCAATTGTCTTTATTTAAATGAGTTTCTAAGGAACCTAGACAATAAAACTTGAAAAAGCTTCACTGGGCTCCCATTATGCTTTATTTGACCTGCTTCTAAAACCTAGCAGATTTTATCCTATTATGTGGGAGTGATCCTGCGGAAAAAAGGCACTGCACACAATGTGGTGGAATCGCCGTCCCTTGAAGTGTTCACACACTGTGTAGACGAGGCCTTCAGTGCCATGAGTTAATGGTGACCTTGGCAGTGCTGGCGGAACAGTTGGACTGGATGAACTTAAAGGTCTTTTCCAACCAAGCTGATTCTATTACTCTATGTCCTTCTCATGGGAGTAGTCCAGGAAAAGCCACTCCATCTTCTGGCTAAGGACCCTTTTCAGCATCCCCTCAACATGCTGAGAACCATCCTAGTAGTTAGTACAACTGACAGTGCTGCCAATGGGGAATATCCAGGCCTAAATCCTTTCTTGAAACAAGCACCTTGGCATGGGAGTGAGCTTTCTGCACCAGATGGACCCCCTGGTCTCTTGGTAAATCTGATTCTTAGGCTTTGCCACAAAGAGGCTTACAATTAATTAGCAGATTTTGTTTTTTAAGGCTTTCTATGTACAAGGAGTGTGTGAGAAAGGACATTCATTAGGAGCTTTCCAGTACTTATAGGCCAAGACAAGGATTTATCATTTGTGCTCGAGTTCCTTTTATAAGAGGCAGTTTCAAGCTGTTAATCATCACAAGCAGGTGCTTTGAAGATGAAAACATTCCCTATTTTCCCAGGAAGACAGTCAGGAAGAGGAAGGTTTTCTGATTCTCTAAAGCTGACTACTTTTACCAAAAAGGCACCAGTCCCTTTCAGTCCCTGTTTCCAGAGAGCTGTCTGTCACCCAGCAGCACCAGGGGGTAGATAAGGTGACAAGAGCTGATACAGGGTGTACTATGGAAGTGAACCTTCCATCAAGCAAACCAGCACAATCTCCAGCTACTGAGAGCTAACTCATCTGCTGCTGACTGTAGACCACTGCCAGTATTGTTCTGCAACAGCACTCACTGTAACTGCTGTAAAAACTCAGCTAGATGGTAAGAAATGTGTCTAGTTAAACTGCTCAAAAATATTTCAAACATCACAGAATGATTTGGGTTGGAAAGGACCTTAAGGTCATTCAGTTCCAACCCCCTGCCATGGGCAGGAATGCCTCACACTACATCATGCCACCCAAGGCTCTGTACAGCCTGGCCTTGAACACTGCCAGGGATGGAGCATTCATCATTCCTTGGGCCAGCCTGTTCTTGACTTAGGCAGGACGCATCTGCAAGCTAAAGCTTTTCATCCACTCCAGAGGACAAGAGAGATCCCTCAGTGTTGGAAGTGAAGCACTAAGATACCATTGAATGGTATTTACCATCTGCAGCATCGTGTTGTCTCCACAGGAGCTTACAGTGCCCATCAGAACTTGGAAGAGGAGGAGATACATTAAGAACCATGAATGAGCAGTATGGTGTGGCGCATGTCGGCACTTCTTGGTGTTCCTTTTCTGTAGGAGCTTATATGAGAA
>JBCJKH010071540.1:50665-62757 GCA_039877255.1 Loriculus beryllinus
TTCACAGGAATGAAGCAGCCTGTACGCAGAAAGAAAACCCAAGGGCCATAAGCATTTAGTTTACTTTCTGTTTCTGTCAGGAACTGCAAGATGGTGCTGTATTTGTAAATACAAGGGTTTTCTGCAAGTGTGGTTGTACAAATATGATGGCAACAAGACAATACAAAAATGGCTGCTCTTCACAGGAATGAAGCAGCCTGTACGCAGAAAGAAAACCCAAGGGCCATAAGCATTTAGTTTACTTTCTGTTTCTGTGTACTTTCCTTGTAGAAATCATTATCAAACAACAGGAAAAAATCCCCATGAATAGATGTGAGAGTCAGTGAACAAACAGCACTTCATGTTATTTGGACAATATTTTAAAATCATAAAATATTGCAGAAATGAAAATCTATTTTTAATCATAAAAACCTAAGCTAAGTTTTCTTTGCCATTTTTATGAAGGTCTCTTTCAGGTGGTCAGAACATTTTCTAATGCTGAAAAGGACATAATTTGTGCTATACGAGTTTTTGCCTGACAACCTCTTGCATGGCAGGTCAGCCAAAGACAAATTGTTTATTTCAAGCTCTACCCCTATTTGACTACTGAATACTGGTCTCACAGGGTCTTGTGGAGGGAAAATATTCATTTCCCTAAGCAGACAAGGCACTTACAAGAGTTAGTTTGGGGCCAACTTTCCACTGAAATTGTTGCATGGAAGTCAATGCTGTTTAAAGTGACTGTTGAGGTGAGAAAATGGATGTGCTTTTTGACTGGTTTTTAGGAATCACTCTAGAGGTTTTACAGAAGCATGGTTGCAAATTACCTTACCCTGAAATTGTATTCACTGTTGTCTTAAGCCAGTAGCAAAGTATGTTTCAAAAGAAAGATGAATGGCTTGATGGAATGGTTAGAGAACCCCAGGCAAATACATGATAGGAAATGATGACTGACTGAATACTAGCTGGGGCGAATGGACATGCATGAGTAGAGGCAGTCAAGTTTAAAGTGCTCAGAAATAGGAGCAGTGCTAGGCAACAGCAAAGGCTGGAACCTAGACACTCTATCTGCTTAGTCCCATCATTTGCTAGGAGTCTGCTGAAGTTGGAAAACACTACATTCATTTATTCTTGTTGATTTTGTAGCAGAGGTTTAGAAAGGAGTTGACCAAAAATAGAGCCATGCAAACAGAACCTGTAGGACATTGTGAGTGAGGTGGGCTTTCTAGTTCTACCTTGGGAAAACTGTCATTTTGCCTTGTTAAAATGCTCCCAGACCACAAAGACAAAAAAAGTTTTCAGCCACTTGCAATTTTTGCCTTGAATGATCAAATAAGCTTTCTCAGACATTTGTAGGAGAAACGGCTAAGAGTACACATGTGGACATTGCTGGGGACATGGCTAACTGTGTCCCTTTGGTCTCTTTCAGAACCCAGCTGAAACAACAGAACCTGAATGACACTGATCAGTTCTGATGCATGAAGAACTCCCAGAGTGAAAGGTAACTTTTTGATGACTGTTTAGACAATGCTGGTTTATCCAGAGGAATGGGAGGAGCAGGGGTGAAAAGGATTTGGGTAGTCTGGACATGGCTTAGAGTTATTTGCATGTATTAAGTTACCAGAAAAATATTTATGGCAGGGAAGTTTACACTGAAGCTTGGACAAGGTCACCTTTACTATTAGCTACTGGTTGACATCCTAGAGTATTTGCTTTGCAGCCAGCACACAAATCATCTTTTAATCTCATAGAGTCATAGAATAGTTAGGGTTGGAAAGGACCTTAAGATCATCTAGTTCCAACCCCTACAGAAGGGGCACAATAGCCAGTACTGAGCTCCTTTCAATTGTGCTTTTAACAGTGTCTCTGAACCCAACTCACTACACAATTTCTTTCATGTCCATTTGTCAAATATTTATGATCCTGCCAAGAAGCAATTAGATAGGCCAGAATGATCAGTAAAATACAAAAAAAGCAGCAGACTTTAGAACTGGACTTCACTCTCAATACTTGTTCTTCATTAAAATCAAGTAGAGAGGTATCTATAAGACATACTTATGCTTATACTTGAGCAGCTGATAACTTTTCTGCTTTCAAAACATTTAACTCTTCAATTCAGAGTTTATTCTGCTTCCGTGTTATTCCCAGAGTGAACGTAAGCTCAACAAATTCAGCCACACTTGAGCATTTTCCCAGCTCCTCCACTGTTCTTTCTGAAACGCAGTACAGCCGTCAGCAATCAGCTCAAATAGGTCATGAGCACAAATGGGATGGCTCTAAATCTGCTAAACTGGACAACTCCTGCTGTGGGACTTTGTGTGGCTTCAAGGAGGGTGGGAGGAGGGCTAGATTTTTTCACAGCTCTTGGTGAAGAGCCTGTTTACTGGACGTTGTATGTGGGTATTTTACCTAGGAAATCTATTCCATAAAAGCAGATCCATTAATTTCACCCTGGTTTGCTTTTTTAAAGGAGGTGATTGGATGTTTTTTCACCTAAGCAAGGAGGTGCTCAAGTGTCCTGAACATCAACACTCTTTTGTCTCATATCACATCCGTTCAGCAAACTGCATCCTGATGCTACTCAGTAACTGGCTGAGGAGGGTCAAGTGAAACAGCTATCCAAGTCAATACTACTCTGATGTCATGGCTTGAAGATTGTCGGGTGAGTTGGTTTTTTTCCAAAAAACCTTGAATCATAAACCTGCCCTGTTGATCATTCTGCTTCTGGTTTATCTTTAGGAACTTAACATTTGTGAATTTTCAGTGCTATGATTTTGCTTGCATTTAAATGTTTCAAAAAAATACTCAGAATGCACAGCTAGAACGACACACTGTTAGATTTTTGGAACTATAATTCCCAGAGCACAGCACTGGGACTCACAATAGCCACCAGTACCACAACATTGCCACCAAAGGGTCTCAAAGCACACAATAAACCACTGTCAGGTATTATAACACCTTTAAGATTTAGGCAAAATTGCATAAGACAACCATTAATAATATGCAAGAATATACTTCAAACAGTTTCAGAATAAGGAAGGATAACTCTGCATATATCACACTTGTGCTTGAAGTTGAGCTGTTTTCACTCTCTTGCCCTTTTTCATCAGGATCTAACAGAACTGATAAACCAGAGAGGATATCAGCTGAAAGGACAACAGCAAACCCATACAGGCAAGCAGGGTGAATGTTTTAACTGCCAGTTGTTCTTGGGATACCCAGAAACACCTAACATCATTTAAAGAAACCTTTATTTGGCTATGCCACTCTGTAGAAAACACAGTGCAAGTGATGGTGGTAATGTATACTGTGTTATGAGTAACATTTTTCAAGCATTTCCTTTAAATACATTTTATCATTAAATAATAAAAACATGCAGTTAAAATGTCATGAGCAGAAAAGTGATAAATGTAAATTTCCTAGGCCATAGAGTTTCTGCTGTGGGCCCTGTTAAGTAGAGAGGGATTTGTTGTGGGTGTGAGGGGTGTGGTGGTGCTAGAATAGCAAAGGAGAAGTAACAGAAAAGCAGGCAATGAGAAAAATGTTGGTCAGCCAACATGGCTTTCCTTCTTCCTTTCTGTCCTTGTATTTTACTGCTATATTGACATTTTCTATTGTATTTACAGGGGAACAAGGAGGACAGAACACTCTAAACATTCTAGTTTTCAGCTAAGATTATTCCTGGATGACTCCTGCTGCCTTCTCCTCCCAAGGCAGGTGCTGGAATTGATAACCAAACTTTTCAAAACAAAAGTTTGTTTGTATTAGATACCTTCAAAAGGCCTCAACAATAACTCTTACTCTAAATCAAGCTTTGATGTACTATAGATTGCTACATTTGAATTCAATATTCCCTAGTAATACTCTGCTATTGTTTAGGTGAACAATTATGCGCAGATTCATCCCTGTTTCAGTGCAGACTCAGTTGTGTACAGACAGCTAACTCTGAATAGGTCTCTGCAAGCATAATTGTCTAGTCTGATGAGGATATGGGTTATGTACTACCAGTTTTGGAGTTCTGAAAAAGCAGACTGAAGATTTTAAAGATAAAGGTAATTGACAAAGAGAAGAATGATCACTATACCTTTCAAAACTCTCTGTATAAAAGAAGCATCACCCCACTAGACAAAAGAGGTTTAACTGTGTGGTTATTAAACATGACTAGATTTTCAGCCAAACGCTTTTTAAGTGCAACAATATAGAAGGTTTTATTATGAAGGGAATGCCCTATAAAAAACTGTGAAATGATCTGGAGGTTCCAGGAGTTATCCAGAATTAGAGATAACAGTATCTATAATGCTACTGGCCTTGTTTGCCATGCTGTTTGGTTCCCTGCTACTTGCTGGTTCTCTTTCAGGCCTCTCATCCTAATAACACAATACAGTTCCTAACAGTTACCCAGTGTGTAACTGATGTTAAATGAGCTGGCTAACCTCTGCAAGCATCAAGTGTAATTTGGGTTGAAAACAAGTGGTGTCAAAGAGAGACTACATCACAAAGACCAAAGTGGAATTTCTATGGGAGAAAACACCACAAGAATGTAAGAGGGTCAGTTCTGCAGAGTGACTTTATAATCCCCAATTTATATCATGTGTCATGAGGCTTAAATTTATTACTGTGTGTAAAGGCTTCAGGATGATTTAGGATTAAAGATTAGTAAGCAGCAAATGAAGCATAGCTAGCATCTTGCTGATACGAATTTTTGGAGATGTTCAAGACTCTACATCTTGCAGAAAGGTGCCTGTTATTATACCTGTTCTCAACAGGTATAAATGAAGCCTGAGTTGCGAGGGCTACACCAACTCCAGGAGCTGCAAATGAGCAATACAAGGGAAAATATTTTATTTTTCACTTTTAACAATAATAGAACATATACTTGTCAGTTTGTTATTGTGCAAGTGGTGCAGAATTTGCACCCCAGCTGACATTCTGACAGAAAAGACGACAAACATACTGAAAAATGCCATCTAATCATAGCAAAAAAAGTGTCCCATTTCTGTTGCCCTGCACCACCATTTCCATATTAAGTGTTTTAAAACTATTTAAATCCAATATTGTTTAACACTTGGGTGTGCGATCCAATCTTAAAGAAGAAATGTTATAGAATTTATCACAGGATATTCGTATCCATAAAAAGTGCATACCAAAATCCTTCTAAGCCTACTTTAACATGAAAAGTATTTAGTTTTACGATATTTGCAAGTGCAATTCCACTGTCCAAACTCAGTGCTGGGAATGGAGGATACTAGCAGCTGTAGGAAATGGCCCCTGCTTCTATTTACCTTCCCTTTCCTTTTTTTTTTTTTTTTTGTTTTTTGTTTTTTGTTTTTTGTTTTTTGAAGAGAAATGAGACTGGGATGTAAAAGGGGAGCTTGAAAAAGAGACATTTAAAATGAGACATTTACGATCTGAAACCTCTAACCCCCTCATGCTTTCCAACACCATGGGGGAACACAAAGCCTGAACCAGTGCACGGCCTCAGTTTCTGCAAATACTAGAAGGAATGAAGGATGCTCAGCCTTCAGTAGGAGTTCAAAACCTGATAGAACCTAACCCTCACTATGGATGTGGTATTCCTGAGCTGTGGCTGGCTGCGGATGCGTCCTGAACAAAGTGTTCTTGTCCCAGCAGTAACAAATGTCAGATGCAAACAGGATCGTACAGCTTCAAAATAGAGCATGCTCTGTTGCCTTCCAGGACTCTAGCCACATCTTCGGTTTTTATTCACATAACTGCACAAGTCTCAGTCAAGTCTGGTTTCTATTGTATGAGTCTATGAAGAATTTTGCATTAGAGGGCCTGCACACATCCTGGATCACTACCAGAGTCCAAAACACTTCTGACATGGAGTTACCACAAGTTGTAGAAAGTCAAGGGCCTGATTCTGCTTCCAATTATAAACACCCAAACCCCACTCTAGAGCATCACTTTGCCTTCAAGTTTATTTATGAGACCACATGCTGATTGGGTGAGAAAAATGTTTAATTCTGTATAGTAAGCAGATCAGAGGGATAAAAGTACAAAGCATGATTAACTTGCTGAGTGCAAGCCTGACTTATTCAATCCCTCTCCTCTGGAAGAATTTCCTCCATATTCAAGGATAACAAAGTCCAACAATAGTATTTAGCAGAGAGGGGTGGAGGAGAAATTTTGCTAGCTGGAGGAAGTATGCCACCTAAGAAGAGCAACTGCTTGCAACAACCAGCTGAATTGATTTCAGAGCCTATTTACTCAAAGAGAGCCTCTTCAGATGCTGACACTACATTTCCAAGGTGACAGAAGAATCCTTACAAGGGTATTAAGAAAGAGTATTCAAATTGCACATGCTTGCTATTAGTATCTAACGACTTAATTTATTATGGCATTATAGCAATTTGGCATAAAATAACACCCAACACTATGATTTGTTTTAATACTTACCCTTCCAACAGTACTGGAGGAATGAAATTAAGTGGTTCCAGTTTTCTTGTTTTTACAATACACTTGAAAGCACTGGAGTGCTTTTCACTTTCAAAACAAGTGATGCACACCATTCCTGATGAGTATGAGTATGCTCTCACACGGCTGCTCTAGAACAGCGATACATCCAAAGTGAAATTAGAGGCCAGAATAATCCAAGGCAGAATATTGGTTTTGGGAATTTTTTCATTCACTGCAGCTGTGGTATTTAAAGGAAACTGTTTTGGTACCAAAGGCTTTGACAATGCGATCTCACAGACAAAAGTCAAATTGTCTTACCCAATACTTGACTGGATAATCTATAGTCCTAGCCTGAAAGGATTTGGATTACTATCCCCACTTTGGTTTTGTTTATATCTTTACTTTTAAAATTGAAATCCAGAAGCTCTTCAGAGAAGAAGATTTCATTCTGACAGATAAAAGGAATGTGATGTTTCCCTGTCAGGCTTGGCAGATTAAAGACAGGATAACATTAGGAAGCACATCTGCACGTAGAGCAATCCACAAAAAGAGAAACCTGCATTCATGCACTGTTGTTAAAAAAAAAGTAAATTATGGTGACACATCATTGTGAAAAATCAAATACTGATGGAAAATTAATCTCTTGTCTTCAAAATAAAAATTATCTAGAATCGGAGGAGGGAGACACGTTTTCTGATATCTCAAGGCCCAAAGTAGTACACATGTACAATACATACAGTTACACGTAAGGCATAGGTCTCATGCATTTAGCTCTGGTCTCTTGTGTAGTGAATTTTACCAGATAAATACGTGTATTTTGAGAAATAAATGGTTTACAGCATACCTAACAGGTAAAGCAAACCCTTGTAAGTCAAAATCAGGTGAAAGATACCATCTTCCATCACAACAATATTGCATTTTTGTATAATTACTTACAAGGCATTTCAAAGGTTGCCATATTTTAAATTCCAGATTAGGAGCTACAAAATCTTGGTATACAAAGTGGATCTCTGGCCTCAGGACTCCCAATTTGTTTCTTAATACACAGATGCCCTGACTTCTCCACTGGGATAACAGGCAGCCAGAAAGCAAGGACAAGGGTGGTTTTATATTTGTGATCTTTCTCTTTTCTTTTACTGGTAGACATCTAAAGACATCTAGAGAGGGACACAAAATGTAATTATTAATGAGTGAAGAGGCAGGGTAGCAACTGTGCTTTCTGAAAGCTTTAGATTCTTTCAGAGTACTGCACTTCGGGCTTCTTCCCTCTTCTTTCTCCTGCAGTACTTTCTGAACCGTCACTTCAAAGGCTGTTGTTTAGCTTATATCATAAGCATCTTTTTTTCCTGCCTCAGGATACCGTCAAGCCAAAGGAAGATACACCAGTATGCTGTTGTCAGGGACAAAGATGGTTGAAATCTGCACACTGATTCCAGTGAATAGTTTTAACGTGGGATAAGGTAACCTAGTCCAGAATGAACTACATGTAAATGATAAAACAAAAAGCAATATTTTCTGTGCAGATTCAAGTAGCACCTGATATTCAAGAATAATAAACTTAAGTCACAAGAAACACCTTCCTCCAGTGAATCCATCTGGGATTGGAACACTTAAAAAAAGTATTGATTCAATGCTAGAACTGCAGAAATCTTACAGAGATTCTGTGTATGAAAAGCTAAGCAGGGTTTTAGGAGGGTTACAGGGATGATACCTGCTGTTTGGTCTACGCAATTTGTTCTGGCAATGACAATAAGACACTTGAAAAGGTACAGAGCTAGGCTCAAGTACAAGCTGAAGTCTACAGTACCACAGAGGACTTAACAGACATACAACATGCTGCTTCTTATACCAGTTGCCTTTTCTACAGGAGGGAGGCTTTAAATACTTCTCTCCTCCTATGGACCAGGCTCTTTGGCTTTTCAAGGCATTAACAACCTCAGTAAACAGTTAGTTCTTCTGTCTTTGACAACTCTGGAATACAAATGGAAGCCAGAGCAAGAGAGATGTAAGAAAGCTGGGAGAGATACACGTAGTAAAACAAAGAGGAAGCAGAGAAAAGAGAAGAGAGCAGGAGAAGCCTATACCCACCTACAGCAATTGCACATGATCACAATTAAACTTGGAAAAAGGGGATGCATAAGACAGATACTGGTATGAGAGCTAAAAGCTGCCAATATAAAGATCTATCTTTGGAGCTCAGAAGAACTTAACAGAAAGGTGAGGTCAATGTTACAAGGACCCACAAGCATGACCACTACCCAACTTCCTCTGAGGAAGCGAAGGATCATACTAAAGTAAACATGGATTTCTCTGGTAGAACAAATGCTGTAAACGTATAAGTACAGAAAGGACAGAAAGGTAAGTTGCCGAAAGTGTGCATGCAAGCACACACAAAGAAGCAGGATCAGATTACATTTTTAGGGTGTGGGAGATACTAACAGAGGAGACTCTGGAAGGCAAACATGAATTACTTTGATAGCTAATCCTTAATTTAATTCAGTGACTTAATGAGAAGAAATTACACAGAAAGGAAAAACAATAGGACAAAAAAGAATTGCTCAAGTCCCTTATACAGACAAACTATTAGCTTAGCAGGAAGCTAAATACCATCCGTGCTACAGACAGAACCTCACTGCTGTTGTTCCCACTTCCAATTATTGTGCAAACCCTCTCTTTATATTAGCAGTCCCACAAAAACACCACCTGACTTGTCATAGATGTGGGTCCATTCATCTGTTCCACATAAAAGCTACATAGTGAACAAAACTTCCTGGCCAAGTGGCATCACAAAGCCACAAACAACAATGGAAGTGAACAAGAAACAAATATTTACGTTGAAAACACAATCTGTGGATAAATAAAACATATAATGTTGTGACTAGAGACAGGCACAGATGAAAGACATACACAAAGAAAGACCAAATCTTCTACTGCAGTAACACTACACCATTTTATACATTAAGAATATGTCTTTCATAATTTTGCTTTCATATTTAGAGAACACAAATCACAATCAGCTAGAGCGGCTCCAACACCCCTCCATACAAGCAGGACACAGTTGGCCAGCTGTGGTTACGGAACAAATGCACAGTGCCATAGCTGCGCTGAGAGAGCCATGTGCTGAATTGTGAGCATGCCTCCAGGCGTGGGATGTTTAAAATGCAAACTTTCTTTGCAGAAAAACAGAGTGATTTGTGGATGGCAGGGACTGATAGGACACAGCCCTATCCTTCCAGAAGCATGATAGGAACTTTGATAATTTATACAATTTTAAACTGCATGCATTTTCCAAGTATCACTACCTTTGGCTTGATCCCATTCTTGTATTTTGAGACTTCAGTATGCTCATTCACTGTGCTAAATTATCCAGACATAGGTTTCCAACATCACACAGAAATCTTTTGTACAGATGAGCTACAAACTTTGGAGCCATGCTCATCTAGCTGCATAAACCCACAATGAAGACCAGGTTCGTGTTCTGCCTCTCTGATTATCTATGAGAGCATTTCTAACAAAGTGCTTGAATCTCTCCTGGTTGTGGCAAAGCCACAATCCAGGCAGGTCTTTAGAGAGAGGAATACTAAAAGACAAATGCTAATCTAAGTTTCTTCTTAAAAATGCATGACCTGGCAGGAATGACCTGAGACTGTAACCAGCTAAATCCAGCTAGACATGCAATAATAACCACAACAGGTTTGTCTGGAAGATCCATTAATTAGAAGCCCATTAATAATCACAGCCCACCATACTTTCCTGACATTGTACTGCCTTACGCTCCAAGTCACTCATTTAGAATCCACATCTGTTGATCTTCTGGTATGCCCTAAATATCAATTTGAAACCATCAGATCCACAGCCTGTAGCAATATGTTCCTCCATCATTATAATTAATCTTGCTTGCATAGTATATTTGTAGTAAAATGCTTTCTGAGAAGAGACATTTCTGGATGGAAAGAGAACTGGCATGCTGTTATTTATAATGAATAAAAATTAATGCAAATTAACCTCACAAACAAATAAAACCAAAACCATCTGAAACCACAAAATAAGACTAAGAACAAACACAAATTTATATATGAATTCAGAAAGAATATATTTCAGAAAAAGATTACAGGAAATAAAAAAAATGTGTAAGTATATAAAAAATAGTATGTAGAGACTAATACTTCAGCTTTGTCACATTTTATTGTCAGTGCCACTGCATGTCTGTGGACACTGTTCCACATCACATTTTGTGATATTAAGGCAGAGAAAAGTCAAAGGTCAAACAGCAAATCTAAGCAGGGTTGCTTCTCCATCTCTCATTTATCCTCAAATCAGTGAAACTAAATCCTGATATAATATCACAGAAAAAATTCAGACTAAGTTCAATATTGTCTCAAAGATTTGAATCCCAAATCAAAGAATCTTAAGAGAAAACAAGGAGTGAACAACTAGAAGGTTCTCCATATGTTTGCATCCTTACTCTGAAACATTTGCAAATTCTATATAAACTACATGTCAATGTAGAGACACTCAACTATTCAACAAATTATTTTACAGTGATATGAATAATTTCTCCCATGTATATATTTTGGTACATAAACTGCGCATACTAGTTGTATATGTGTATAGATAATTGTATACAACAGAATTAGTTTTGGTAGCAGAGTTGGTAACAGAGTTACAGCATTTTGAAACTGCTTATCACACTTGTCAGAATTTGCTGGGAGGTGCCAATGGTCTATTTACTTCTCAGTTTGCCCTGGGAACTCAGTTATCTGTAAATCAGCACAGCACTTTCGGCTTTCATAGTTCTTGCTGATTTATAGCTAACCTTTTTACACAGAGAAAAAAAAACACCAAACCCTCAAAACTCAGAGCAAGGCACACGAGACCATTACTTAGGTTTCTACATCAGTACTCAGAGACAGGACGCGCCAGTTTTACAACTATTTCTGCAAACTGAATTATGCCCTACTGCATGCTCACCCCTACATGCTTTACAAAGTGGAGTTCTGTAGAGGAAAAATAACACTTTATAATTGTAAGCAGATTGCATTGCCGTAAAAGCAACATAGGAAAGGAAACAATTAAGATAAAGGAGCTTCTTTCCTCACACAGTTCTACTTCATGGTACCTAAAGGACAGACTCCAGAAGTTAGGACAACATCCCAGCCCCTCAAGACAAGTTACACACAAAAGGCAGGGATCAAGGCAGTCTGCAGTCACTACTGCCGTTCCTAGTGCTGCATGATGTCAGGGTGGGACGAGGGTTGCAGATGGCCTGAGTGCAGATGCTGCTTTGACCTTCCCCCAATACCATTTAGAGGTCCACAGTGAGAGAAAGGTATTCCAACTCACAATTCTCTTGTTTTCAGAAAAAAAAAAAAAAAAAGGAAAAAAGAAGCAGAGCTTCTCCAGCTGATGAATTTTCTTTCCTTCCTGATGAATTTCAGTTGTTAGTTGCATAAATTCACACATTAGTGCAAACTTAGCAAAAAAGCCAAAAAAGGAAAAAAAACCTTCTCTTTGAGTGTAAGTCTGCCTTACATCCCATCTCAGGGACTGAGAGAATAAAGACTTTAAGCCCACTGTAGGTGAGGATCAGTCAATGGCTCAGTGTCCAGCTGGAGGCCAGTGACAAGTGGTGTCCCTCAGGGATCGGTGTTGGGACCGGTCTTGTTCAACATCTTTGTCACTGACATGGACAG